>BGNK01002416.1:16450-35306 GCA_003297005.1 Symbiodinium sp. clade A Y106
GGGGATACCATTGGGGGGGGGGTCGGCGAACCGAGAACCAGGATCATATATATCAATGTGAGTGTGTGTGTGTGTGTGTTCATGTTGTAGTATATCGGTGTATGGCTGTTGATATGTATGTATGAAGAAGCTGATAATAATCATGAAAGTTCATCACCGTGGTACGAATAACGACAATAACAATAACCATAAGACTCAGGATGATAATGATGCCACGCAGTGTGCGACTTCGGGCTACGATACCTCTCTTTCGAGCTTTGGATTAATGTTCAACTTCGAGCTTTGGAGTCCAGGGTTCAGGCTGTTGGGTCTCAGTATTACTATGCTGAGTTTGCTATTTGCGTACTGGGTTAGCTTATAGACACAACGCTAACTCCTAAACCCTAAATCCCTAAGCTCATAAACCCTAAACCCAGGTTATGGTCGTTCGAGAGCGCAGGATTCGAGAGGTTAGGGATGACGGTTGGAGTGGCCGTGATGGCTTTGCGACTCTGTTTTTGGGATGCCGAGTTGCGGTTTTCGCGATTGAAAGATCTGCACAATGAAATAAGCGTTTGTGAGATGTTCGGAATGAGGAGCTCCCTATCCGTGAAGCCCCGTGGACTAGTGCCGCCAGCCTGTGAACTCTAAACCCCCTCCCCACTTACAGGACATAGTAAGTAGGGCATACGTAGGGTTGCAAGAGGTTGCAAGATGTTGCAAGTACCCCAATCGGGGTTCTCCCACTTATCTGACTTATCTATCTCTACTTCTAGCCTACTTTGAAGTCCTCTATCCTCTACGTTGAGTGAGGCATACCTGGGACGTCTCGGCTGTCTGGTGTGAACAGGAGTTGTTCAGGGCTCATGCTCTAATATGGTAGTGTTGTATCTGGGGCCCTGGGGTCAGCTTTCGCAGAAGTATATTATGTCATTTTGGGGTTTAGGGTTTAGGGTTTATTATGTCAGTGTAGAGTGACTTTGTTACAAGCCCATATCATACTATGTGAACATTTGACGAACTTGGCGCACGAATAAGCTTAACACGAAGCCCGGAGTCGGTTTTAAGGTGAGGAGCATGAGATAAACCCCCTGATCCCTAAAGCCTCCTTCGGAGCAGCAGCCAAACGCAAAGCCGGGCAGGTGCCCATGAAAGCGCGCGAGCCTGAGTTGTTGCGAAGTCTGAGCTGCAAGACAAGTCTGTGTTCAAGCCGTCATGTGGGCTTTTGCTCGCATATTGCTTCCATTTTCTCTAGAATACTACGTATATTGTCCTGAATGGTTCTTGATGTCATCCTTCGGGTTTCGAGAACGAAACAAAATTCAATTGCAATTTTTGAAGGCCCGCACAAAAAAATAGCTGCCATCGACAGTCAGCCTGGACAATTGGACGAAACACAATGAAAACAAGAGATTGAAAGAATTAACTCTGTCGTTAATTGTTTTGGCTTCCGGGGTTGATCAACCCTCTATCCAGACAATAAACGCGTTGGACGGCAGGACAGGCTAATCAGCAGAGCTGAGCTCGAGGTCTTGAACTTACCCATTTCAAGGGTCTAGGAGTTTAGATAGGGTTGAGGGATTAAGGGTTTATAGGTTTGCGGCTGTCCAAGTTGTGCTTTTGTGCACATACATACATGAAATCTCGTCAGGGGGTGCCAGGTGCCGCCAGCATCAACATGAGCCTCCTGAATCTGGTGGCAAGAGCAGGTGGGCAGGGCAGAGCACCACAGCAGAGCAGTGGCTCAGAACCCTTTCGATCCGCACCACTATCGTACAACGCCCGAGCCCCTGACATGCCAGCAACAAACACCAAAGGGGAGTGCCAAAGTACACAGGCGGGCTTTGGGAAGCCACGATCCGCGATTAGTAGTCGGAAGAAAATACTTTCAGAGCACAGGCGCTGGCTACTTTGCGCACAGATGCCGCGCAGGGACTGATTGGGTCCAAGTTGTGGTTTGGATTGGTGCTTCCATGTTTCGCAGTACTGCGGGGCTTCCTCCAATGTGCCGAATGAGTTGCAATCTCGAGCCTTCTACGGCCGTTCGTCCCATGATGAATCCTACCACCGAAAGACCGCAACTCGAATCCCTAAGGCCTAAGGCTCTAAACCCGACAGAGAAGGCACAGGGCAGTCTGGCGTTTCGCACATGAACATTCAAAACTCCTACCTAGCTAAGCTTGTCTCGATAGATGGTAGTTATGACCCGGAAGTCTTGAGCATCTCGCCGCTCGCCCCTAAGCTTCAAGCCCTATCCTGTGAAAGAAGCCCTCGCAAGAACCCTGCTGGGAGTTAGGGTTTAGGGTTTGGAGCCCCTGCACGAACCCTTGTCAGAGCTTATCTGAACCACAAAAACCCCTTAAACAAACAAAGAACGATCCTCTAATCTCCTGAGGCCACCAAAGCGCGAGCCTCCGCCGCCGGAGTCAGAGGTTTGGCCTTTGGGGGTTTTGAGTGCTTGGTTTTGAGGGTTTCCGCAGTTTAGAGTTTAAGGGTCCAGGATCTGGGATTGGGATTAGGGTCGAGGCTTTGAAAGGTCTGGAGGTTTACAGCATCGGGTTGAGGGCAGAGACTCAGTTTGGCTATTGGTGGTGGTTTAGGGTTGGGTGGTTGTAACTTGAAACATGGGTTAAAGATGTTTAGGGGATTCTATACTTTATCTTGAGGGTTATGAGGTTATGATGTTTCAGCTTGCTGGCAGCCACTACTGTAGGCTTTGTGGCGCCTTAGTTCCATAGGCTTAAAACAAACCCAAATCGCGGAATCATCAGCCTGCCCTTTCGGGGGTTCATACATGGGTAGTTCTCCAGGTCCCTTCCAGGGTCCTTTCTGTGAGGGTGCGGTACTATTTTGGGGCCTACCAGAGGGACCAAAGCTCTCATGTCTCATGCGGCGACCCGACAGGCTTTCCAAAAACTCCGTAAAGAGAGACCTACGCCTTGACGATCGCATTGACCTAAGCACTGGCTGATAATGCTATCATAGTCAGGTCGGCGTGCCCAGGGCGACAGAGCCGAAATCGTGCGGGGCTCAGCGATTTCAAAGACGTAAGTTTTCAACAACATCCTTGTCACCATGGGGGCCTGCCTGGATAACTAGTGACAATTGACCCGATATTGTGCATGTATAATTAATCTTCAATATACAGTAGATCAAAACCCAATGGACTTAATGTTACCGCAATGCATGGTCCAGCATAACACTAGTTCTTCGACGGTGTCACCACCTACAGATCCGAATGCAACATATCGGGGCACAGCAACATTTTAAGCGAACAAGTTATTTAGCATGGTTTTCAACCATTTGACAGGCAGCGGCCACGAACAGGAGCTTTGTTGCTATCTGCTCAGGAAAGAGTTTGCCCGCAAACCGGGAAGTAATGCTTTACAGTTCCAACAGGAAAACTTTCATATAAGGTGTTGAGGGTGCCAATGCCAGTGTTACCGCGCCGGTGCGAATGTGGCTTCAAAATGTTATCTCAGACATGTTCGTGTAAAAGTACACCACTTGCTCCAGAGCGGTATGCAAAGAGCAAAATGCACGATGATCACAGGATCTGCTAGCACTGCCTGGACCCTGAACCGCAGTACCTGGTTTCGGTTAGCCAGTTTACATGCCACAGGGCTCAAGCAGACCCTAAGCCCTAACCCCACATCACACTAAGGGGCCTGCGGAACCAGGATCACATAGGGTTCATTGGGTGTTGGGCTGACAAGGTCTATAGGTGTACACTAATAGTAGTGAGAATGGTAACACAAAAGAAAGTAGCAATGCTAGTAATACCAACAAGGAATAATGGGTTCAGTGTTTTCTGGTGTACTGAAACCCTCAAAGTCTAAACTCTGGGACAAGGTCTCCGGTTCCGGCCGTGGCATCCTGGCAGCATGATGCTCCGATTCTTGCATCTTACGGTTTAGGGTTCAGGGTTTAGCGTGGTGATAGTCAAGTGTACCCCTGGTGAGTGCAGTGGGGCTTGGCACTCGGAGCTCGCACTGACTGTGCCTCGAGACTCCTAGTAGAACATCGTCCGTTGAGAACGGAGAACCCGAAGCAATCGTCAAGGCTCCAATTGCGAATGGCTCTCATGTTGAGGTCATTTTGTCTAAGATACCATACATGTTTTCTTAGCCATGTTGAATCGTTGGAAAACCGATCCGATGCCAAGCACTCCAATCCTCTGTGTCGCCTGCCAACCTCAGGCAAAGGCCCCGCCGACTGTGCTGCCGAGGTGTGGAACTGTGACGCTGTAAGGGCTGATCCAGGGAGCGCTGCGGGCATTTGTGCGATGTGTGTGCACATGCACGCACGCCTGGATATGCGACGACGGCTTGGTGCATCTGAGTGGATGGGTTCAGGGTCGGAAGTATGCCTTCAATTCCGAACATTCTGTGAGCTCCATTCTACCACACGTCATGCCTACAGCATGAAACCTACAGCCGAATTCCTCAAGTACTGTAGCCCTAATAATTAGAATAGGTGTTTGAGGGTTCCTTATTATAATTATATAGTAGTCTACAATTCCCCGATCCCTATTCTAATTGCTAAGGCCCCATATGACATCCTCAAACCAGTGTCCGGGAGTGGTCCCCAAGCACGCAAGCCTCCATGCTCTCGGCGAGGTTTGCGGGCGTTCCCCCACCGCCAGCAGAAGCTTTCTCGGCGTTGGAGGTTTTTCTTTCATTTGTTGCGGCGTGTCCCAACAACAAACACAGCCATGCAAGAAAGTATGCACGTAGCTTGCAATGGTCGGAAAACTAAATTAATTCAGACAAAGGCTTGACGCAGGGTGTTGCCCCAATATGGAACCAGACATTGCGTAGTATGTAGCGGCAAACAGCGACAACTGCTCCCACGCATTGTAAGACCTCCGTGTCATAAGCCATTAGACGCCAAATACCTCTTATTGAAGTCTTATTGTGGGCACTATCGCCATCGTTGAAGATAGTAATCGGGTCCTGGATATAACGACCACCCCAAAACACAAAACCCTCAACCCCAAACTATAAAATTCGATCCAGCCCTAAGCCCTAAATCCACAACACTGAACCTGAAGCCCCCAGACTTGAGCGGACCCGCTGTTTTTTGACTTGCATGTTCGTCATCTTCTTAGGGTTTCCAGGTGGGTGCGGATAAAAAGCTCACAGGGCTTATGTATGGACTATCGGGCCGCAAACGCGTACAAATCCGAAGGTTTGAACATGTATGGGACTACTTTGCAGTTTTAACTTAAAGCTACTGGAAGCTACCGCTGTAGGACGCTGTGAAAAAGCAGGTGGATTTCGGCAGCTGATCATGGAGATGCTTTTTGCGGTTGAAGTTGCCTTCCAGTTCAAAACATCCACAGCCTAGAGCCCCCAATGATCGGGTTTAGGATTTAGGGAGAAGTGATTCGTGAGAGCGCAGTTGTAAAAGGGAGCAATGCTTACCCTTCTCATTAATTCCTGGGCCCTATAAACCTGAACCCTGAACCCTAAACCCTACACGAGTTCAGAGTTCACGCCGAATTCTAGCAATCGACATAGTCGACTGTATACGTTTAAATCTTTGCTGCAAATGTTCTCCTATGAACCTTTGTAATGCCTTACTTCCTGTAGAAACCCATAAACACTCATAGTAAAAGCCCGTAGACAGAAGTTGCATGAGGAAATCTGTCCTCCTGCGCCGGTCCATCAAAGAGAGGCGGACCCATTGGAGGACACTTTGAAGCTTTCCTAAGCCCCTAAACCCTAAAGCCAGACCTCATGAGGCCGTGCCTCCGTTGTGCGAATGTGCGAGTCGAAACCGTGGTCTTGGGGATTCAAGGTTTTGGGCAGGTCCATCTCCAGCCCTCTGACCCTCCAGCACGTGAGAGCCAGCAGTCGCGTGTGGCCGTCGCCGAAGCCCTTCAAACTTCTCTGAAAGCCGCAGTCTTATAACAGACAACTCGGGGACTGGATGTGTTTCTAGGCACCGGATGAATAAATGCAGTGCCACAAAATACAAGAAAGACAAGTGAGTGCAGTGGGCGGCTGAACAAGGCCCTACAAGCGACTGCATCCACCTATTCTCTGCAGCCGATATGCGAATCGCTGCAATCCTCGCCAGCCACTTTCAATCGGGAACAGAGAGCACCGTATACCCTCGTATTGAAACAGTATACACCTCAAACTTAAACCCGTAAGCCCCAAATCCTAGACCCCGAGCCCCTCAACTCCAAAAAGTCTACCTCTTTGAGCAACTGTATAACGAAAACACAACAAGAAGCCCTAGCAAAATTTGGTTTAGAGTAAAGCTTCAGGCTTATGACCCGTGAACAACTCCCATAGAAGCCTGAATAACTACCAACATCATCCTTTTAGGGTTCCTTGATATAACCATGCTACTATAGATTACCCTCGAGGCACTATTCTAACTATTTCTATATGCTAGAAACAGAGTACCCAACACCCCATTGTAATTATTAAGGCCCTTATCTGTATCTATCTATTTATCTGTCTATCTATTTATATATCTATATACTAGACTATACTATATTTTGCTATACTATAACATACATCCTATACTATACTTTACTTCACTATACATACATTCGTAAATACATACATACATGCATACATGCATATGTACTACATGGGCAGTGGTCAAAATACCTTGTCGCGAAGTTTATACAAAACAACCTATTTGATTGTTGGGGTCTATATTTTTATTTACAACAAGAGGCGTCACGCAACTAGGGCTCCTTAATCNAACCTATTTGATTGTTGGGGTCTATATTTTTATTTACAACAAGAGGCGTCACGCAACTAGGGCTCCTTAATCCCCTTGTTGGCGCTAGAACAGCGCTAGCCTGGCGCTAGGGATCTAGACAGCAAGTGGTTCGTGACTTATTTATTTACTAGCTTAGAGTATATGATAAGTTTGTACACCATTTACTCCTTCTATACTTCTATCCCTAGTTGCTCCTACTCGTACTCTGAGCTCCTACTTCTACTCCTGCTCCTACTCCCACTCCCACTCCCACTCCTACTACTGCTGTTATTGCCACAGCAACGGCTACTGCTCCTGCTGCTGCTACCAAGGTTTAAGCTCCTGTGAACTACGATGTCAATCGCACATTGCTTGAAGAAGCTTCTTTCCTCACAAGTAACAACGTTCTTTCCATTCGCATAAGCCTCATGCATCATTGCCATCACAGCTGAGGCAAAAAATGTGTGCTAACATGGGCAATCCGCGCTAGGCGCGCGCTAGCTCCGCGCTAGCAGCGCGCTAGGAAACTTTTCACTTCTCATGGCTAGCCCATCCAGCTCATCTACACTAGTCTACTGAGCCATGTTGACGTCAGCTGAGCGCCAACCCCTGCGAAATGCTGGCCGTGACGCTTACTTCAAGGCACATGGCAAGCATGATTGGCTCCTGCAGGCAGCCAAGGAGGCTAAAGGTGCGAATGCGCGGACGAAGGAGCTCACTGCTTGGAAACGGAACGTNTGCAATAGAGCGTGCTTCGTGAAATCATGCTTACGTCCTACTCCTTTACTTCACGGGTCGGGAGCCTTTCCGAAATTTCCAATCATCAAGACTAGCCTTGGGCCAGCCTTCCACACCCCGCACATGTGGCCCGCGCTAGCAACACTTCAGAGATTTGCAATCGAGAAGTTAAAACATGGAATTCTGTAGTGGTAATGTTTCTCTCTTCCACAAGAGGCGTCACGCAACTACTGCCGCATTTAGGTCAACCTCAGGAACAATAATATTGAACAGCGCCCACATATATGTACATATGTACCAAAAATGTGTGTATATATATATATATACATATGTACACATATTGTAAATAAATAAATAAATGTGTATATATATATACTCATATGTATATTTACATGTATACATATTACCAAAGCTCCAGGACCGATCGGCTGCTACGTTTGCACCTCCCGGGCTGGAGCGATTAGAGGACGGGCATTTGGGAGGCGTTTCGTTTGTTTTAGGGGTTTAGGGTTTAAGATTCAGAGTTCGTAGGTCTAGGGCTTAGGGTATGATGGTCGCGGTTTTGGGGTTTAGAGTTTGTTCGGCCTTGGAATCTGAAGGTTTGAGAGCTTTGAGGGCTTGAAGTGTCTTGTATATGGAGTTTAGATGGCTTTGGAGGATTTTGCACGCTGTAGGGCCTCGGGTCGACACGTGAGCATCGAAACCCAGTTTGCAAATTCCTGGGCTACAGGCTACAGGTAGGGCGCAGGAATGTTCTGTGCTGGATTTAGGGTTTCCGGTCCCAGTTTGGTCGGAGATCAGGAATCGAAGTGGTTTTGGGTTTGTCTGTTGTTTTTTTCGGGTTTAGGGGTTTTAGGCCTTCAGCGCGTGCCTGGGGAAGTCAAGTTGAGGGTTTGGGGTTTCGAGGGTTCTATGCTTGTTGATCAGGGTGACAGCAGGTTTGGTGCCGGATGTAGGGTTCGAGGGGTGTTTTGAATTGAATCAGAATGTCTATGTGAATGTTAAAGATTCAGCTTTCGCGTTTAGGATGCAGTTCGTTCGGCCTAGCGTGCCGCAGTATAGGTACTCCATCGTCAACTGTTGGCTTGGCGGTTTGGGGGCCTTCTTTTTCAGTGGGGTGGTTAATTGGCGGCGGACAGCGCCGCCACTCTTGTGTTCATCTCCGATGCGGTCGAACCCGAGTATGATGTCTAGACCTCGGGTTGCAGTATTGGGCAAGGTTGGCGATTTGCCGGGGCTTGCGCCGTACAACCGAAAGCGCCTTCAACCACCAAATGCCACAAAAAAATACGTGGGCACTGCAGGACACCGGGCTACCTGTGACAGTTGTGAATTCTGTTCTGAGGTCAGTTGTCTCGGAATCTGCTCAAGGAAGCCCAAGCCCTACGCAATCACAACGTGACGTAGGAGCCCTCCTTTCATGTTACTGCAGCTTACATAGCCGTACCAATCGCAAAGGGCTTAAGCTTATTCGGACAAGGAACCCGGCAAATAAACAAGCGGCCAAGTCAAAAGTTCTGTATAGTTTAGGGTTCTGCAGGGGGTTCTGTAACTTCAGTATTTCAGTCTGAATCATTGGCCATTGTATGGTATAGCCTTCTACAATGTATCAGGACTGGCACGGGCTTTCACCCGACCCGAAAGTCCACCAGTGCGATGTGCCGGATGTGTCTCTGCCAACTGGGAAGTGTCAAAGTGGGAGTTTCCAAAAATTATATAGGGGTACCTTGCTTTGGGGCCCTTCTAATCGGGATCCTACTATTTCGGGTATGGATATTAGGGTTCCCTATTTTTCGGAAACTCCCAAATTAGCACTGAAGGAATCATACGGTTGAGAGATCCTAGAACCCAAGTTGGAAACCCGAATCCATTAGACCCTTAATCTAGAGCTTTTTCCTGTTTGTCGGTTTTGGTCCTTCAGCTGGTCCTCACCACCTTCTGACTCTACGAATCGGAGTTAAGATCTGCACCCTACACCCTAAACCCTAAACCCGAAACCCCGAGAGCTCAAGGTTTCATTAGATTTCAGTCTCAGGTTGTAAGTCGGTGACTTCAGTTCCCAGAGACTCCAGGATCCTTTAATTAAGGAATATACCTTAAACTTATAGTAGGATCCCTCATATGATTTTAGGTATATATTCCTTAATTTAATTAAGGGATATTGGAGTCTCTGGGTTTAGAGTTGTTTTTCACAGTTGAGGGTTACATGTTCATGGCTTAGGGCTTAGGGCATAGTCCGTTTAGTGCTTCGGGTTTCGAGCTTGGGGTTAAGGAGTTGTAAAGCCACGTTTGGTCTTCAATTGAGTGATCGTGAAGTTGCAATGCGAATATTCGTAACAATAGCAGCAGCGGTAGAAACGGTATTAGTATCAATAGTAGTATCTATTCTCACAACAGCCTCGGTGCAGAAAACATGTCGGTGTTGCTGGCTTTGAGCTACGATGATTCCAGCGTGTCCTGCGTTCATTTCAGAGTTTACACTTTGGATTTGGGGTTTAGGGTTCAGGGTTTAGTGCGGAAACCCGTTGCAACAAAGGGCGTGAATAACTTCAACAGGCCTGGTGGGGTACAGTGGACTGTAGCCATATTAAGGTACCAGCTATTCAGGCCAGCATGTTGGTATGCAAGTTCCATGTGAAGCCATTGCGCATGATGGGGGGGGCCTTATTAATAATAACCTGTACTATTTGTTGGTTCCTTACGTTAGTTAGAATATATATGCCTTCAAAGCCTACTCTAATCATTATTGCCCCTGTTTTAAAACTGTAGCGTCTGAGGTTTAGGGCGCAGCGAGGCGCATGGCTGCGACAGGCATCAAATTGACGCTGATTTCCTGCATGGGTCCCGGCAAGCCCGTAATTCCCAAACGCCAAAGTCAAGTGTCATGAGACCTGGAGCCATAGCTCTACTTGCGAAATCCTAAGAGAAGAAAGAACCACTTGAAAGTGTCCTACTACAGGGACCCCAAACCCCTATTCTAATTATTAAGGCCCCTATACTACGGCACTGCGGAACCCTAGAGTAGACTTTGGGCATGGACCCTGAAGCGACGCGGTTTCGATGCACCTAAGGAGCTGTCGGACACCGACTTCTGCGATGTTCCGCCCGGTAGGCGGGAGCTGTCTGAGGACCCACATGACAGATCTCTGGCTGCATGGGTCGGGGAAGGTAATTTTGAAGCCTGACGAATTGCCCATGTATTCCTTGGGGTTCTGTATTGCAGCTATCCTCTTGTATTCACCGAAACCCGAAGGTCTCCATATTATCTTTGGCTTGGTTTAGGGCTTAGGACTTATTGCTGCCTCGGTTTAGGACTTATGGCTGAGTGTATGGGCTCGTGATCTAGAGTCGCGTAGGTTACCAAGTAAGTTCGGTCTGAATGATTTGTCTGGGATGCCTACAAGTCCTTTGCTCCGTAGTTTTTTGATGTGATCAGTGAAGTCGGCTTTGGGTGGTGGATCTACACTAGACCCGAAACCCTAAACCTTCTGTTTTCGGAGCCGGATTCTTGGGCGAAATCACGGCTGGAAGGGATGTAGCATTTGTCAGGCGAGAGGCTTTTGCATCACCCGTCGGCGTGGTATTTGAAGTCCACGCTGTTGATGCAGGATGTCTCCACATGGAGGTTGAGCAAAAACAGCGGTCCTTTTCGCAAAAGCTTGGCTTTGCCCAGGAGAAACGGTACAATCCGACATCCTGTCCCATTGGAGTCAAAGAAAGCTCTCCAGCAGGAAAAATATTTTGGCCGAACATCTTCAGAGGTTCCACAATGGAATCGAAAGTTCCTTCTTTCAAAGGTCGGGGGGTCCCCACATCTGACAGTCGCTCCAAAGCTTATGCGAATATGGCACGTGCTCAGTACCGCTTATGCTTCATGGAGCAGTCCAACACTCAGCTAAGCAACCTTATGTGGTCTTTGAGCAGATCAAACGGCATTGCCCATTGCACAACTTTGTGTTTATGGGATGCCACTTGGTGCCAGCAACGGCACATCTTGCTCAAGGGAGAAAGCGAGTGGACGTGGATCTCCAAAACGTTGACGAAGAGTGGCACCGTTCTGAACCATATTTCTTTGTCATCACGAAGGATCGAGTATTGGTGTCATCGATCTTTGATCATAAGAAACCGAACGTCTCAGAAGTTGTGAAGGCAACAGACTACGTAGCCAAGAGGCACTCTCTCGAAGTGGCTGGAGCAATTGGCCATCTTGATGTCATGCCACCTCTTACAGCCACTTGGCTTTCGCATCTTGCTAAGTGTCCTCCTGAGAATTCAAAAGCATTGGAAAACGTAGACAACGTTTTCACTTTTATCTTCAGCGCTGAACAGGACAACATAGCAATTGAGCAAGCAAATGCTGATCTTGCCTTACACAGAGACAGATTCATGGATCAATCGATTGACAAAAACGTGATCGAGAGGAGCTGCGACATCAATTTGATGCCATATGATGTCTCTGGGGAACTTCCAGAGATTGAGCGCACAGTTGGAAGTGAAAAATTCGTGTTGCCAGGCATCACACACTCTGACGTCAGAGGTTTGGCCTTTACGCGCACAGAGTTGATCTCTTTCTTGTCAGTGTGCAATGCACGAGGAATCAAACATCCTCCCTGTCTACGATGAAGCCGATTATGAAGCAAAGTTGTCAGCCAAAGGCGTCTACGGCTTGAATCACTTTACTTCATTGTGCGCAGCTGATGCAGCATCGTTTACGTACGCTGAATTTCATGCGCTCTCGTTTCAAGAGCTTGATACTGATGGCGTTGCAGAATCAACTGACCCAGGACATCTTCTGAGTGAAGCCGTGCTGCAGCCTGAAGGCACAGCTATCAGTGATGATGACATAGGCGAACTGCTGGCGTCAGCAGCAGCCAGTGTGTTCTCATTGCTGAAGCTGAAATTGAACAAATTGGTGACACGAAGTTGTCACTACCGCTTGATAATTTCACAGCGGCTTTCGCGGGTTCTGAAGCTGTACCGTCTCTACGCAGCCCCTTAGTAGCTCACTGTAGTCATGGTGTAGACACCTCGCATGTGGAGACTGTAAAAAAGGAAAGGTTGAACCACGCTCTGGTGGAAAGCGTGGCTGAAGTGGCCACCACGGACGGTCCACCAGTCAGCAGGGAAGACCGCATGCAATGGGCAAGAAAGATACTTGCTCACCTGAAGGATCAAAAGCCTCAAGAAGCTTCAGCAGCCAGCGACGACATCGTGCCGCTGCCAAAAGCTCTGATGGAGCGTGTGAAAAAGCGAGTTGCTTCAGCAGAGCAGAACTGGAGAAATTGCCGTGCTATTCACACGGCCTGGAACAAGCAAGGGACGACAATCGAAGTCAGTGATGGACTTCCTGCTGAAGGCAGGATTGGACGTCGGCGCCACAAAGAGTTGGAAGATGACTAAGATGAGCTCCTTATTGATGTCGATGAGGAGCCACCACGAAAAGACTGAAAGAGGTGCGCACTATTACAGAAGTCCACGCCGAAGAACCTCTTGACTCTTGATGTGATTGGTGTGAGCGCGTCGTGACGGGTGAGCTGAACGCCACAAACGACGCTGGGAAGCAAACAGAAAAAGCACGGACAGTGGCTTTCGGTCTGGTTTCCAAAAGAAGATGGCTGCGAAAATTCGCAGAGGAACGTTGAACGAAGATGGCTCACGTCGGCCTCTTGCTGGTGAAGGACAAGAGACAAAGAGCAAAAGGTTCACTCTCACAGGCGTTCAGAGACGCATTGCAGAGAAGAGCCGTGAGTCCAAAGGCAGCGATGACACCATAGGTGCTGCCATGCAGTTTGGCCACAGCCGTGGCAAGTCAAAGAGCATCAGTTCGATGAAAGAAGTGGAGCAGCAATTCGACAAGTACATGGAAGAGAGACTCTTTGATTGTACTCTGTCGTTTGTCGCATTGAGTCTCCCAACTTAGTGAAGTCTCACTCAACAGACCTCGAACCACATGCCTCGCCTGGATGTCCGAGTGTGAGCGCCGAAACCGTCTACATGAGAAAATTCCGAGTATGAACTTGTAAGCCCCTGTCACGAGCACAGTGAAACAGGACATCGCTGGAATCGCCCAATTCTGCAACGATGTCAACCTCCAAACACACTGGCGGTGCAGAAACTTGTAAGGCTCATATTCTAGTTTCTTGGTTTGACCCGACTCACATTTTCTACCTGTGGATTTTGTTTCTGTTGATACATGCACTGGTCATGTTTCGGAATGACGCTGAACACAAGGGGTGTCAGTGTGTCGTAGTGGCTGAAAGGATATGTGTGCATCTGAACTGCGGCATCTTGACCACTTGTGGGCTTAAACCCTAACTAAGCCCTAAACCCTAAAAGCCCTGAGTGCTAAAGCCCCCGAACCCCAAGCCCCAAAGCCCAACAGCCCTCAACCCCCAAGCACCTGTAAGAAGAAACTCAGGTGAAGAGGAACTCCAATCCTTCAACCGACTCATGGGCGAGGAGCAGGACGGGAATTCCCAGCATGCGGCTCCTGCGTGACCCTTACCGTAACCCTACCGGAAGCCATCCAGAAAACAATGTTCTGATGGAGTATCTGTAAAGTAAGGAGGCCGTAGAAAGGAACTTGACCTTCGAAGCAGCACTACACCGTGATCGGCCCACGTGTCTTCCGGAAGTCAGGGTTGAGAGTTCGTGTACAATCTAGCAACACCACGGGTCCGGGATGTGTGATATCCAAATCCCCGCCGTCGAGGTGTGACCTAAAGCAGTCAGCGAGTACACGCATTTATGTATGCATGTATGTATTGTAATATTGCAATTACAACTTGATTGTCTTGGAAGGGGTATGTATGTGTGTATGTATGTAGGCAGGTCTGTATGCATGTATGTATGTCAATGCATGGATGTATGTATGGAGTATGTATGTATGTATGTATGTATGTATGTATGGATGTGTGTGCATATCTGCGTATGTGTGCATGTGTACATGTAAAAGATGTATAGCATGTGAACGATGTATATATGTCAATGTGTTTTATGCACGTACACACACACACATATATATATATATATATATGTACAGATGCCTATGTCTGAGTTAAAACATGTGTGTGTGTATGTATGTATATATTTGTGTTCAGGTGCAGGTATTTACGCATATGTGTCTGCAAGTACGTAGCTGGCAACTGCATGTTTGCACATGCATTTCTTGGTGGGCATGCGCTTGCTGTAGGTATGCATGCATGCATGGGTATGTATGCAGGCATGCATGCACGTATATATGTATTTGCATTTGTGTGTGTATTGTGTCTGTCCTTCTGTCTGCAGGCATGCATGTCGATGTAAGGCAATGTAAGGTGGCATGTATATGCATGTGTATTGTAGCGCAGTGTAGTGTCGGGAAAGGTGCTGCAACACAAGTTCATGTAATGCAAACTGTCGTAATCTAAAATATGTGGCGTGCAATAGAGCAACGTGGAGTCGACGTGGAGTAGAGTAAAATACCATTCTGCAAAAAGCCCGTAAAGTAGCGCAATTCAATGAAGTAACGTGCTGTAGATGTATAGTATATTTACCAGGCACCAGCAGATGTACCGTAATGTAATGTAATGTCATATTACAGATGTGAGCATGTTAAGGTAAGGCATCAAAAAGATAAAAACTCTCTTCTTGCTGCAAGAAAATTTTGGTAAATTTTAGTACATCACCCGTTCATAGTTCACCGATGTATGGATTGTGGTGGAGTCGTGTACGCCGACCGCCACACCGATCACAAACGGCTGGGATCTGCCCAAGTCTCGGTCAAGCCGGTCCAGCTGTACTTTAGTTCAGCAGAGTAAAGCTCGTCGCAGGCTAAAAGGGACTGGGAGGTCGACATTTTCTGGCTTAAGCGAGTTGCGGAGAGAACTCTAAGAGATCTGCTAAGGCTTCCCGATACACGTGGTTGCGGTTGTATTCGTCGTCGTAGTTGTGATAGTCGCAGAAGTGGCAGTGGCAGTAGAAGTGGAAACAGTAGGAGTAGCTTAAGTATCACGAGTGGTATTTGTAAGTAGTAGCTAGTAGCTAGTAGCTAGTAGTTAATAGTTAGTAGTTGGTAGATAGTAGATAGTAGTTAGTAGTTAGTACTTAGTAGTTAGTAGTCAGTAGTCAGTAGTTAGTAGTTAGCAGCTAGTATCTAGTAGCTACTAGCTTGTATCTAGTAGTTGGTAGTTGGTATTTATTAGGTAGTGGATAGTGGTTAGCAGTTAGTAGTTAGTAACTAGGATCTAGTAGCTAGTAGCTAGTAGCGAGTTAGTAGCTAGTAGTAGTAGTAGTAGCAGCAGGAGTAGTAGTAGTAGTAGTAGTAGTAGTAGTAGTAGTAGAAGTAGTAATCGTCGTCGTCGCAGCTGTAGCTTTTGTTGTTGGTGGTGGTGTTTTTTCTTTCGCTGCTGTTGCTGCTGTTGCTGCTGTCGTTGCTGTTGTTGCTGTTGTTGCTGTTGCTGCTGTTGCTGTTGCTTTGTTTCTGCTGTTGCTGCTGTTGCTGATGCCGTTGCTGTTGCTGTTGCGCTGTTGCTGTGCCCCGGGCCTGTTGCTGCTGCTGTCGTCGTTGTCCTTGTCATCGTCGGTGTCGTGATGGTAGTAAAACATGGGCATCACAGTCAAAACGTGTGATGCTCTCCATTCCACATTGGGAGACATGTGCATATCCACCAGCAGACCTTCCAGGACTGTCCTCTAGCTGCCAGTCCCTACAATGGCTTGGTGAAGGCCTGCCCCAACTCCGCTTCGCTGTGTCTGAAAGAGCCAATACTGATGGACTAGGGAAGCCCCATACCCAACCCCTTTAGCTGAGCAGGGCTACGGAATGTGGTACCGTCTTGAGCCTTGGAGCCCTGAAGCCAGGCTGCAGTAGAGGCCAGCTCTGACCTCGAAACCTGCGACTGCGCATTTGCAACCGCGTATCCAAGGTCCCAAGAGTTCCTAAATTCAAGAAGCGACAGGTGTAGAAGGGTCCCAAGCACCATGTTCAAAAGAGCCCCAGTTTGCACCAAAGCTTTCAGGTTCGGGGGTTGCTGGGGTCGGTGCTGCGGTTGATTTGAATGATAACTCGTTTTTCTTTTGTTCCAGAAAGTCTACAGGTCGCGGTTGCTTGAGGGTAGCCTGAGCCCCGAAAGAGACACGAGAGAGATTCCAGGTCAATGAGGCCAGACAGCCCTTTGAACATCCCCAAGACTACCTCCCATTGCGGCGCAGATAAACCTCAGAATGCGGGCCTTAAGCCCCCACCTCCCTAAAGCAATAACAATCCTGAAACCCGACAGTCCTAAACCCCGAAGCTTGAACATTCCAAAAGACCCTAAATCGTAAACCCTAAAACCCCACACCCTAAACCCTAAACCCTAAAACCCTAAGCCTTAAAGCCCCAACCGCATTCAGGAGCCACACCCTCGGGTAGTTCTCCCCCCGGCTTTCCTGGAGCATGCGTGGATCCGCCATCTGCCGACCATCAAGGTGCATAATATAGGGTTTAGGGGTTTAGGGTTTGGACCTATACTATTCTGGGAATTCCTTATCATAATTATAGTCTATAGTAATATAGTGGGCCCCAAACCCTATTCTAATTATTAAGGCCCCTATAGTAAGGGCTGGGTAATATAGGCGTCGCTGGGCAAGAGGAGCATGAGGAACACTACGCAGTAGTAGTCCCTTGCATATAGCCCCATATGTACCTGTAGTGTAACATACCCCAACAACTAAATCATGCTAATCACCAAGGCGCCCATAACAGGCAAGCTTTAACCTTTCGGGGCAATGAGACACCGGCTAATCGTCGTTTGGGCCAGGATGTAGAGTTTCAGGCTCTGAGATTTCGCGGGTTTAGGGTGCGTGATGGGTTCTAAGTTGAAGCTTGAAGTTTAAAGTTGAAGATGCTTTAGGGTGCTGGGATTTCGGTCTTATGCTGTTCTTTTAAACTACCTGGAAGTTTGTTGGTTGAAGCTTTTCTGGTTTCAGGGTATGTTGCCGCAGCCGTAACTGGCTTAGATGTTTCTGATGACACTTTGTAATTTGATTGTGTGGCAGGCTCATGGCTTGCATGTATGCTTCTTTGAACTTCTAAAGGCTGTGTTGGCTGCCTCTTCGGGTTTAGAGTTTAGAGGTTGCTTCAGTTGTTTCCGGTCCTTTCAAGTTCTCATTCTGGAGCTCTTCGCGTGCCCCCGGACTCGTATGAAGGAAGCTGCTTGCAATTGAGGATCCATGCTGCGGGATCCTTTTGTAGCGTAAGGTACGCTATGAAGGAACTCTATGACACTTTACGAACTATGCCTTGCTCCCGAATATAGCTGACAGCCTCTGCTCAGAAACAACAGCTTCAGCAGATGACGTCTCATGAACAGGACACTTCTGGCCTAATGTAAGATCCCGAAATGGGACCTCTATCAAAGCAAAAAGCTGTATTGTTGAGTAGATTCTCCGGACAGCAAATTTTATGGACAACAGCAAGGAGTATGCAGGATGGTCTTAGGTGTCAAGTTTTGAGGTGTGCCTAGATGAAGACCCCGAAGCGACAGCAAACCCAGAGACTCCAATACCTCTTAATTAGGGTCCTTGGGTGTCGGGCTTCGGGTTCAGAAACGGGTTCCATCAAGGTGTTCTTTATGGGTTGCTGTGATAGGTCTGTCGAGACTCCCTCAACCTTTAAAACACTCTCGGGTGCCTCTAACGGTTCCTATATGGACCCCTCCTGTTCAAGGAGTACTTCATGAAGTTGGGTGAGACAGAGTTCATGTCGAGGCGCGGCGGTCTTTGTTTTCGATAGGGTTTGAGGGATCCGGGCATAGATGCAGGACTGTGTCTTGTCGGGCTGGAGGATTAGTCGAAACTTCCACCGCCATGTGACTGTTGCAAAAAGAAGGGACTCTATTTTATAGATCAGGAACAGTAGTTAGGATGTTGATTACACTGGCCGCAAAACCAGCTGTCAGGCTGCATTCCTAGTTCGGTGTGTCTTTATCGCTGAGGCCTAGGGCTGGGTGCGGCCAAGACCACGAATTGATTATCCCGGGCTTTTTTGTTAAGGGGCCTATTTTAAGTTACCATGGGAGGGGTCTCTGGTAGATAACCTGTTCTCGTTGTAACAAGTGGGAGTTCTTAGTTTTAACTCCTGCACGCCACTGAACGAACGCCGAGGATCCAGCAGGCTAATGCACCCGAATCATTGCTTGAGCCTGAAGGACTCCCCAATCCAAATCCAAAGTATTTGGGTTAGTAGGTTTAACATCGGTTGGAGGAGTCTGGGGTTTGCCCTAACACCGGGGCTCGTTTGATCGGTTTAGTGGTCACATCGTGTATGTATGTATATATATATATGGTACCCCCCCCCCCGGGTTATCCACCAGTTTTGGTGTAAATATGCCTGCACGCGTGTTTAGGGCAATGGGAACAGTCCCGATGCATCCGGAGTATTGAACTTCAA
>BGNK01002416.1:37876-68345 GCA_003297005.1 Symbiodinium sp. clade A Y106
GGAGGGTCAGGGGGGAGGGGGGTAGCATATATATATATATACATACACACATAGAGTTGAGTACAATATACCCCAACCCCTACACACAAGGTGTCTTGTGCTTCAGGGGGAGTTGGGCCAGAGAACTCTGTTTAAAGGCTGAGAAGGACTTTATGACGTGCCCGCAGATTTTTTCCTAAGCTTCAGCCGCTTCCGGCAATCTTGGCTCTTGTTGGTCCCTGAGTTTCAGCCTGAGTTTTGTGCGAAAAGTACAGCACACATCGGCAAGGAGAGGCATACACCAACGTCTGGAACTTACATGAGATTCGTGCAAAATGTCCCAACCCGACCCGAAGCCTAAGATCTACATAAACCATCAACCATGTGTATCGTCCAGGCTTTTATTCCCGATTGGCCCTACTTTCGTCTACCATACTACCCTGTTGCAGGTTCCGTCATGTATGCTCTTGACTCTATATCGAGGCAATCCACAGTAGGTCGTGATAGAAGCACACCGATGGTCACATCTTGCGCAAGCATAACCAATCCCTAGGCCCTAGACCTCAAACCCGAATCCTTTTGCATCACTGACTCTGCATGCCCCGAACCTCGCTTGCTGCATTGATGTTTCCTGCAGGCTCACACTTCCAAACTGAAAGAAACCTTGAATCCTGAGCTAGACTTTAAACTCGACGCCCTCATATCGGAAACATCAAACCCTGAATGCCGCAGGCGCAAAAATGGACTCAAACCATGAACGATAAATCGCACAGAAAGAACAACGAGCAAGATCAAAGAGGACATAAATGTTAAACCTGAGCCACGCACACATAATTATTCCAGTGTAGATCCCTAAACAGTGACCGCGACACGACGACCAAGACGACCAAGTCGACCAAGACAACCACGACCACCGCGACATCCATGACCATGAATCATGAGGACCACCACGACAGCTACAACGACCAGGACGACCAGGACTGCCACACCAGCAGACCACCTGGAAACCGTGGCCAGCCAGACACCACGGCCCAGCTGCTTCCCCCAGGTGCTGGCCGTCTCTAGGATTATGTCAATCTCCTCTGCTAACTCTAGTCAGATCGCAAGTGGCTGAAAATAGGATAAACATAGGAAGAGCATGGGAATCGGAAAAAAAACACATCAGAAACCCTGCCTGCGCTCCCCGCGCCACTTTCCACCCTGCGGCCCGGTGTTTCTTTCCTATGTTTTCCCAGGTTTTTCCTGCATTTCTTATTTTTCTGTTATGCTGTTCAGATTTTCCTAATTTTCTACTATTTGGGTTCTCTAGACTTAGCATTCCTGGGATTGACATAACTCTAGGAGCAGTTTTCTCAAGTATTCGCCGGAATTAGCAGAAAAGCCTGGTGAAACACCCCTAAACCCTAAACACAACAAGCAGGCTAGAGGCGCCTTCTGGATGATGCGAGCTCCGGAGGACTCTCCTGGTGCCTCCTCTCCTCGCCCGAAAGTCGACTCAGGAACCCTGGAGTTCCGTCTTGTAAGTTTCTATACAGGTTCCAAAAGGCTTTGTAAGGAGTTCATCAAGATTCTATAGGGATTTTTTCACGAATTCTATAGAGGTTCTCTAAGAGTACCTGAAAAGTTCTGTAGGGGGTCTGTAAGCTTCGGGCTTTAGGAATACATAGGGTTTCGGTTTCGGGTTGAGGGCTTTGGGTTTTGGGCCTTAGGGGGTCAGGGTGTCTTGGTTAAGGCTTGTCTTTTGGCTGTATTATTTTCTTGGTGTTTGTTGTTAACCCCAAACCCTAAACCCTAAACCCCTAACCCCTAAACCCTAAACCCCTAAACCCCAAACCCTAAACCCCTAAACCCTAAACCCCTAAACCCTAAACCCTAAACCCTAAACCCCTAAACCCCACACCCTAAACCCCAAACCCCTAAACCCTAAACCCCTAAACCCTAAACCCTAAACCTCTAAACCCTAAACCGTGTTATGGTGGGGAGCTAAGGCTCAACAGGTAAAGGTGAAAGTAAGTTGGAGTGTTTCAGACTGGGAGTTCAGGACTTGCACTTCCATGCTTGAAGTTTAAGTTAAGGCTTAGGACTGTAGGATGAAACATGTATTATATAGAAGCCCGGGTAATTATTCCTCCGGGTTCCACTTTGGTTGTAAGTTGTAAGTATAGTTTGATGCATACCCAAAACCTATTGAAACTAGGTCACGCGCGCCTCCAGGACCCTGGTGGTTCCGTGGCGAGTGAATGTGCTCGTGGATTCTCGTGGAAAAAGGATATCCACACTCTGCAGAAGTTTGATGGCACCGAACTTCACTGCAATGAATTTCGCGATTTTGCTTGCGATGCTGTACTAGTACATTTGTTCCGAGGGGTGGTGTTGCTCGGCAGACGTTTGCAGCACACACACACCTTGCGCTATGGTGCAATGCAAGCTCCTGATAAGATTTCGCCAGATACGCTGAGCTCAAAGACCAATACAACTGTGCATTTAAAGATGTCGGCTTCATCTAAGCAGCTTCCAACCCCAAAGCTTCTCATATATGAGGAGGCCGCGTCAGAAGGAGGAAGCCCGTTCTGCCAAAAGACACGTAGTATGTACCAGGGGCAATCATCCTAACCACCATGCGTCACGAGGGCTTCGGGCGCAGGGCGTGGAGAGTTTGGGATTTAGGTTTAGGGTTGCCAGACAGCTGGTGAAGTCTTGAGCTTGGAACTTAATTAACTAACTGGAAGTTTGCTGATGACAGGTCGAAGGGCGATATCCGCTTTGCAATGCTTGCGCTCGAAGTAATCTGTCCACAGGAACGGTCCGAATGTCCGTTCCGTTTTTCTTAGTGCCGTCAAAAAGTCCCGGCAGGAGAGGAGGACCATAGGATTCCCGAAATTCTATTGAAGAGTAATTAACTCACGTATCAAACGCTTATGATATGGGGTTCGGCGTACAGGGTCTGTAGACACTGCTGAAACTAACGCCCGACACCCTAAACTCCTTGCAAGCTAGATCTTAAAATAAAGCGAGCTGCGCCAGTCGAAATCCTGAATGAGGTTGCCGTGGCCTCAACCGAAACTCGACTCCCTTCACCCGAAACCACCACTCGCGAATTTTGGTGTCGGAATAAATAAGTACTTGCAATGTCACCTTATACTTCCTGTGCCTTGATAGTGTACTATTATTACCGTTCTAGTTCTGAAGGCCCTTATACTAAAACCTTTTAAAACACCGCCCCAAGCACCTGTCGAACCTTGTCGGCTCTCACTATCCAGGCCTAAAATCCAAAACCCCCAACCCTTAACCCTAAACCCCCAAACCCTAAACCTTATATAAACCCTAAACCCAAACCCCCAAACCCTTAACCCTAAACCCCTAAACCCTGAACCCCAAACCCTTAACCCTAAGACCCTAAACCTTAAAACCTAAGCCCCTGAAGCCCTAATCTCTAAACCCTAAAACCCAAGCCCCTAGAACCCTAAACACTAAACCCTAAGCCCCTAAAGCCGTAAACGCTAAACCCTAAAATCTAAGCCCCTAAAGCCCTAAACACGAAACCCTAAGCCCCTAAACCCCTAAACACGAAACCGTAAGACACTAAAACCTAAGCCCCTAAAACCCTAAACACGAAACCCTAAGCCCCTAAAACCCTAAACACGAAACCCTAAGCCCCTAAAGCCCTAAACACGAGACCCTAAGCCCCTAAAACCCTAAACATGAAACCCTAAGCCCCTAAAACCCTAAACACTAAACCCTAAGCCCCTAAAACCCTAAGCTAAGCCCCTACAACCCTAAACACGAAACCCTAAGCCCCTAAAACCCTAAACACTAAACCCTAAGCCCCTAAAACCCTAAACACGAAACCCTAAGCCCCTACAACCCTAAACACTGAACCCTAAGCCCCTAAAGCCGTAAACACGAAACCCTAAGCCCCTACAACCCTAAACACTGAACCCTAAGCCCCTAAAGCCCTAAACATTAAACCCTAAAACCTAAGCCCCTAAAACTCTAAACCTTAAACCCTACAACCTCAGCCCCGAAGACCCTATAACCCTAAACACTAAAACCTAAGCCCCTAAAACCCTAAACACCAAACCCTCGGCCTGCTTCCTTTCCTCGTGCTGCGGGCTCCTAAACAGAGGGAGCAACAGATTCGGAGGTTTGCGGCCGAAGCAGAGAGGAAGTGCCGCCATAAAAGGTTTGAGGGCAGAGATGTAAGGTGTATGGTGTAGGTTTAGTTTAAAAGGGGTGTGACGATGCACGCCAGTTGTCAGAAAGGGTATAGGTTTAGGTTTAGGGTTTTGGTTCAGGGTCTACGGTTATTGTTTAAGGGTTTAGGGTTCTCCGGATTTCTGTATTAGGGTTCAGATTTTACTTAGGGATTCTGTTTGGCATACCCTAAACCCTGAAGTTGGAAACGCTTGAATGCCCAACAGCCCTGAACCCAAACTCAAAACCCCATAAATCCTCAGCCCGAAACCTTACAAGACTCACCCGCAAAGCCGGAAAGTCCACAGACTATACCCCTGCATCCTGACTCCATGAAGCTTCTGGAGAGTTGGCAAGTGAGGGCTTTCGGAGATTTGCAGATTTAGCGGGCATCCCACACCAAAAACCCTAAAACCCTAAACCCCTAAACCCTTAAATCCTAAACCCCACACCCTAAACCCTAGCCTTCAACTACTGTGGGAGGGAAAAACTATTGCGGGCCCCTTAGCTTTTAGAGCTTGAAGTCTTTCTACCTGGGCAGGCGACTCTGCTTCCGCTGCATTTTGCTCGTGTTTTCGGAACCGCCCCTTCGTGGCCTGACGAGGTGTTCCTATATGGGTGGTTGTCAAAATTAGGGTCCCTTTTTGGGTCCCTAAAAATTGTACGGCACCTATACCAAAAAGGGACTCTAATTTTGACAACCACCTATATCACGCTTGTAGTTATGAGATTGTTCAACAACGGCCTTGCATGTATGTCACGTATGGTCTGTATGGTTTTATCTGGTTATCTCTCATGATTCCGTGAAACCCCCCTAAAGCAAAAACCTGGCGTATGTGCTAAGGCCCTGGGCCACACCCCTTACAGTAGCCTCTGAATAGGTATAAGTATAGGCATCGACCAGCCCTTCACTGCTATTGCACTGCCCGCTACCCCTGACCTTACCTGTCAGCGTACAGCATATACCCGGAACCATATTGAAACATAAACCATGTCCCCAAGCGCCGATACCCTTATAGAAACCCTTCTAGCGCCTTTAAAGGGAGCCCGCATAAGCACCGCAGACCCTACGCACGGAACAATCATAGCAACACAGAGCCTGCATATGCACCCCAACCCAAAAAAGCCGAAGACCTACCACTAAAATGTTTGGACTTCCTTGGGCTGCTACAGGCTGGAATATCTGGATTCTCACGACAGGCAGCCAAAAAAAGACTTCTTGGCTTTCGAATTTTGAGTTTGGGATCTTGTTTTTAGTGATTCCCCAAGCCCTCAACCCTAAACCCTAAACCCCTAAACCCCTAATCCCGCAACCCTGAACCCCCAAGCCCTAAATCCCAAACCCCAAACCCTAAACCCTAACCAGGCGTTCGGGCCGTACCTGGGGGAGAGACAGCGGGCTTTAGTTTTCCGGTTTAAGAGTTTGACAATGGCCTAGGATCTAGGGTTCTAAGGCTAAGGCCTCAAGTTTTCTGGGTGTTCGGACTTTACGGTTGTGTGTTGCTGTCTCTATCCGTTTGTGCTTTGCATGTGGAGTGCGGTGGCGTGTCGAATATGAAAGGTTAGTTTCAGATCAAAGCGGAGATGGACATGACGACGATTTAAATTCGAAGATGAAGCCCAAATACCATGGTCTTAAACACTTTTAAGCTTCTACACACGTAGCATTGTTTGACAAATCTAAACTACCCTGTCTGTGATGTCGATGGTGGTAACTAATTTATCGTAGTTGCGAAGTTCGATGTCGAGAGCAAGAAGGGGCAGAATGAAGAGGATGAGGACGAACATGCCGCTGTTGTTTTTGTTCCGCTGTTTGCGCGAATCGTGATACCGTGGTACCTCTTATTCGGTGCTGAGGCGAGCAGAGCGGCTGCAGAATCAAATCAAGCATTTTGGCAGCAGATTCAGATCCTTTAGCATTTAGGCTTCGCGAGGCGTGTCTTAGGGACGCCTTGAACACTTAACGGTTGGGAGTCGGGGGGCTTAGTGCGAAGTAGTAGGAGATTCTCGGGCAATGTGACTTCGGAATATGTTGTTACAACAGAAGCCTAAATAATTCCCAATACTATTCCTTAGGGTTCCGTATTGTTAGTATTATACTATAGAGGAGCCCAAAACCCTATTCTAATGATTACCTACATCAACACAGGATCCCCTTCACGCATTTCAAAACTTGCCGATATGATGATTTAGGTACGAGTTCAAAAACTTCTTGGCGGAGGTGCATTCCAGCTAAAGAAACCGAATTACAAGCCAAACAAGTGTGCACCTTGCATATTCTATAATCAATTACGGAGGTCGAAAAGTCCAAAGTCCACAACAGGGGGTGTCTAGGCTTCTAGGCTTGCATGATAGCAACCCCTTCCCTCTCCGAAACGCGAAACCCAGGTTTGTGGAGTACTGGCTGTCCGACACCACCGGCCCTCCTCGCGACTCGACACTGAGCATGTTCGGGGTCAGCGGGCTGATTTTTTTTGGCTTGGCTATGATGTCACGAACGCACGGTTTGCTTGCAGGTTTTTAAATGGATTGTATTTGGGTCGGAAGTTGCTTTTTTCCAAACCGAGGTTGCACCTTCAAGCCCCAAACCTGCAACCTATGTTTGGGACTTTGTGTGCTTCGGCAGAAATCCTGTCTATCTACATATGCCCAAACCGATGCCGCCATTTAAAAAGCAAAAGACTAAAAACCACAAACTCCAAACACTAAGCTTCACGCCTCAAACAAAGCATAGGGAGTCGGCAGTAGTGCACTCTGTGACTTTTGTATGGTTGTCAGTTGCTGCTCGGCTTGTCTGATTACAGTGTGCATTGCAACTGGACTCCCCATGGCTAGTTTGTAGATTCTGACGAGTTCCCTGCGGTGCGACATTGCTCAGCTGGGCGGGTGGCAAAAATAAACAAAGCATAGACTCTACGCCCTAAACCCGCAACCCTAAGAGATACAGAACCCAAGCTTTGAATCTCCAGCATCAAGTGAGGTTCCGTCGAGTGGGGGTGGGACAACCGCGAAGGAAGCATTCACGGTGTTGAAGGGTATGGGGTGATAAGTGGGTAAATCACAATAAGCCAAAAATTGTACATTATAAGTCAAAGAAGAATTCGTAAATAATAGGCAATCATATGTAGTAAGCAATGCCCAAGGTTTGGGGGCTTTGGGAACAAGTTGAATCGGGCTTGAGGGCTCGGGGAATAGGCTGTGAACTTTGTGGTACATGGTGCAGGCTTTGCTGCAGAGGTGCAGTGGAGCAGGTCTTGGTTTTCGGGTGTTTGGGCATATTGGCTTTGGCACAGTGTTTGGTTGGCGTTGAGGATTTGGCTCTGGGGAGCAAAGAGTGACGGGCTTGCGAGAAGAGTTTTGATTTCTCAGGTATGCTCCTGCTCGGCCAAGATTAGGCTGTCCTTTCCATACAACTACCCTATCCCAAACCGACCTTGCACCACAATCCTCAGTGCAACTTCAAAACTGGTTTCTGTTTCTGGGTTTTGTTTATCAATGGTCAGGCCACCCTGTCTCGTCATCACCAATTTCATCGTCACCACGGTCTCCACATCATCATCATCATCATCATTACATCCTGTTTATTTCGCATCATTCAAGCTCCAGTGCCTGCTGGCATCAGGGCTTTCAAGGGCTTGAGTCTACAGGCCCTGGGTCCCCCAACCATTGCCCTCTAGCCGTGCGCAGACTAGAATTGCGTGCGCTGCCGGCGCGATCTTGTGTTATTCTTGAGACATAGTTAACAACCGAGGTCGGAGGTCCTGAGAACCCTGGTTCACCGAGTTTTAAAGCACACCTAAACCCTAAACCCTGAACCCTAAACCCTAAACCCTAATTGACACATTGATTCAAGCACGCGCAAGTCGCTAAGCAGGAAAGCTCAGAGGGCCTCAGGTCCTCTATCCTAGGGGTTTAGGGGGTTCCCAGAGACTCCAATATCCCTTCACCAAGCAATATGCCTTAAATCATATTAGGGATCCTACTATAATTTACGGCATATTCCTTAATTAAGGGATATTACTCTGGGTTTAGGGTTTAGACGCTACAAGCCCAAAGAGTTCCGGCGCAGGATATCGCGAGGAGCTGAATGCTGTGGCCGGCGGTCCCAGAACAGTTGGGCAAACAAGGTGACGATGATTGCCGTGTTGCATTTTTTGGGGGGGGGATGAGCGGGGGGGGGTTGTTCTTCACAAGTGTTCTGGCTGATCAGGGTTGGAAAGGGGGCTAGATTCTGAAAAAGTAATACTACATTCCGTATGGTTCGTGGGAATAAGCATAGACCTGTGTATGTATGTATGTATGTATGCATGTATAACATATATATATATATATGTAGAGCGGGAGAGGGGGTATGATCACACAAACCCCTTTCTTCGGAGAGCCCGTCGGGCTCTTAGGGAGGGCTTAGGCGATTGGACCTGCAAGTAAAGATGCAGCAGACCACAGCAGTGCTCAACTGCCACACGGTTTTTTCAGCCAGGCTATCTCCCAAAAGGTACTTAGTACCCTAAAGTATACAGGTATATACTATGCGATTACTTCGGCCCTTTGGGCCTTACAGGTTTAGGGTTCAGGGCACAGGCTGCAACCTGCACGGCATATTGCGAGCCTTGCAGCTGGAGTGCCGGATCCCAGAGACTCCAATATCCCTTATATAAATAAGGAATATACGTTAAAGTTAAACTATAGTAATATGATTTAAGGAATATCCCTTAATTAAGGGATATTGGAGTCTCTGGGATTATGGTGCAGGCACTCTGGTCTCCTGCAATGCAACACGCTTGTCGTCCTTCCTATTTCTGGCAGCGGTGTTACCGGCAGCATGGTATTTTGTCAAGCGCATTTTATTCGAGTTCGGTCCACGAAACAAGGTCAGCGCGGAACTTGGCGAGTGCCACCCCCAGATTTGCCAATGCTGGCAAGGGTGGGAGTCAGCCTGTTGTTTGGGGACAACGGAGGCTGTGACATTTCAGACTCACAGCAGATCTGTTCCTGAGTTGAGGATAGCATTCTAACGAAGAATGCAGCATGCTCAGCAGACAATCGGAAGCTGTGCCGCAAAGTCATTTAGAGGAGTGGGTCCTGTTGCGTACCATAGTCTGGATGCGATAAATGCTCTCTTGATCGGCCCGCTGAGGTTGCTTGCGCCAAACGTGTTGCAAATGGTCTGTGAAATGTAACGATTCGTTGCCGGCTCTTCTGACAGCTTGACTCCGGGACCAGGAAGACGACGACACCACCACCACCACAACCGCCGCCGCAACCAACCACACCACCACCGCCGCCGCCACCACCACCACCACCACCACCATGCCAAGACTCACAACCGACGACAACCACAAAAAGGTTCTGTACCTCGCCTCAGGTTCTGCAAAGAAGCCCAGAGCATTTGCGATGAGGCTTTCGAGGCGACGATCGGCTTTTGATTTGGTTTGGTTGAGCTTGTGCGTTTCGGGGTTTCATTAGCTCAGGGTTTTTGCATTGCGGGGTTGGGTTTGCTAAGGCAGCTCCTAGGTGTACAACTATCAGTCCGAATCATTGTCCAGACAAGTGTCAGACAGGTCTTTCTTTTCACGCCACTGCGGACGGGGGGGGGGGATGTGCGTCCTGCAGCCAAAACATACCTGAATGCCAGAGTGCAAGGGCTTTGGGATTCAATGAACCTGCACTAAGCCTGCGATATCATATTCCAAACCCTACACCTTGAACCCTAAAACTTAAATTCAATACGTATGTACACACATACATGCATGATATATATATATATGTATATAAAGAGAGTTTACAAACGTGTATGCACACATGCGCGTGATTCTGTATGCACGAGTTTTTGTGTATGTGCATGGAAGCCAACGTGCCAGTAAGGATGGGCATATATGGACATACACCCGTGACATGGTATCCTTGTGCAGGCAGATACATTGCTCATTTGTTACGTTATTTGTTTTCTGCATGCTCGCTTCGAACCATACAGAAGACTCTTAACCCTGAGCGCTTGACCCCAATATCCCTAAATCCGAACTGTTATCAGCACAGTACTGCCCAAGACTTCAAGACCCTAAAGCGTCTCGCTCGTCCCAACGACCACGCCCCTCGCCTAACCTGGTTTGGGAGACGGAGATTATTGCGCCTGGAGTCCTGATGTGTTCCCCAGCTGTGCAGCGGGCAGCTGATACATGGCTGTACACCATCATGTAGGGGGCCTTAATACTAGTTTGGGAGTTCCTTATGATCAGTATAACCCTATTCTAATCATTATGGCCCCTATACTAAACCCTTATAGTAACCCTTAAAGGAGTTCCCTTATGATACCCTTTAAAGGAACCGTATTCTAATTATTAGGGCCCCCATAAGCCCCCATATGAACATCACGCCACCAGGAGCGAGGTGGCGAAGAGCTAGAGATGCTGCTAGGGACCAAGATTTGTTTTCAATTTCCTTAACTCTAAGGCTCTAAAGACTCATATTTTAAGGCTTTTGAGCCTAAAGACCGTATTATATAAGGTTTTTGGGCCATTTTGAGCCTTAGGGTAACTCAAGCAGATATCGCGGTCCTACAAAAGCGTGATTTAGTGCACGCTTTTCAACCCCTTTGTCTTAGGGTAGGGATGTGTATCTTTCTATGTTTCTATCTATCTACCTGCCTCGCTATCTATCTATCTTCTATCTATCTGGACATTTTTCTATCCATCTATCTGTCTATCTATCTTTATATGTAGGGTTGAATGATTCAGCTTGTTTTGTTTGTGGGGGATGGGAGGGGTGTGGAGTTTGTGGATTAGAGCTGAGGTCCGTCGTTTCAGGGTTTTGAGGCTTCTTCCACCATTCAAAGATTCAGACGGTTTAGGATCAATAAACTAGTATCTTTTCTGGGAATAGCCCCAACTCTATGACAGGATATGTATGGTTGCATTTTGTATATTATAGTTACATGTAAACCTTAATTTGACCCCGAATGTCAATTGTGACAGAATGGGGACAGTACCCGAGGTCGTTTACTGATTCAATGAGTCTGTTTGACTTGCCAGGAAGTGCGGGTTGGAAGCTCCAAGCTCCCAAGTAGTATTAGGGAGACCCTTAAAGGGGACCCTTCTTACCCCTACTTCTGGCTCTCTTGCAAGCGACCTTACTGAGAGGGTCTACATCCCCAAGGTTTCCCGCTCCCAAAACTCGCAAGGCCTGGAGCCTAAAGAAAGTTGGAAATGGGGAATTCCAACACCAAGCGTCCCTAAACCCTAAAGCCTAGAATCCTTTGTCCATGTTCCAACTTTCCGGGGTTTGCTGTAATCAACATGGACCCAGAAAGCTAAACACCACGTATAGAGGGTCAGGGGCCTAGTAAGCAGTGAAGTATTGTTTATTGGATGATAATATGAGTAACATACCAACCTTTTACATGTGCTCATAACTTTACCTATAAACCTTTTGACGAGCCTATTAGCTACTTGCCAAGTCCCTGACACTTTTGAGCAAATCCTGTAACCCTAATCCCTAAACCCTAATCCCTAAACCCTGAACCCTAGACCCTAATCCCTAAACCCTAAACCCTAATCCCTAAACCCTAAACCCTAAACCCTAATCTTGTCTTAAAGCGCTCGCCGTAAGCAAACCCTGCAGCCCCGAAGCCTGATCCGGTGAGCTGAACTTTAAACCCTTCGGAGAGTGGATACAGCAACAACCCTACCTAACATCGGGGCCTTAATAGGGCTCCTTTTCAATGGTGTTATAAGGGTTCCTTTAAGGGTTACTATAAGTGATAAGAAGGGTTTAGTATAGGGGCCATAATGACTAGAATAGGGTTTTTGGGGCCCATTATGCTTTAAGTATAGCAAGGAACCCCAAAATAGTAATTAGTTCTTTAGGCCCCTATATTGCACCCAAAAGCCCGATCCCCCCCCAGGCCCCCAGCTACTAGAACTATAGGGGGTCTGAATATGAAGTGAAAGCTTCCCTGCACTAGTCAGTGTAAACGAACTGCAGAATGTACTCCCCTTGAGCCCTCTGCTAGGCCCTGTCAAACCCTATAAACCTTTGCATATTAGAAACATTAGTCTATCAGTCTCGCATTTCCGTCACTGCTTGCTCCCCGAAAGTCAAGGCCCATTGACGCGACGCTGGTGGAGGGCTGCCAGCGCTGATCCCAGCAGAATCGCAGTAGGTTGACGGTTTAGGATTTAGAGTTTATTTAGAGGTTATGAGTTTAGGATATATCTTGGGCTCTCATGAATTACAGGATTGCTCGGATGGGTAAGTTTTGTGGGGTGTCCTTACATGAATTTTATCCGGGCCTTGAATCGGGTCGCAAACGAATATTACCCTAAACCCGAAATCCTGTAACAGGGGTCTTTCGTTTTTTCTAGGCTTCGCTCTAATAGGCAAGGATATCAGGAGTCTACGCACACACGACCAGAACCTACGGTTTGTGGAGACGCAAAATCAACCTTAATCAGTAATAGGGACCCTGCGAAAAGCCGAGAAGTAGGTTATGGTAAAACACGGCAGGCATGAGGCCAGCGAGTCCAGAAGCTTAGTAGGATCCAATACAGGGGCCTGAAGAATCAGCGACGGCAGTCTTTCGGGTTCCTTATTGTATTGATGCAATGATGGTTTAGGGTTTAGGTGTTACGTGTTTAGGGTTTAGGGTTTAGTTTTTAGGGTTTAGGGTTTGATGTCTGATTTAAAGATAATACCACACAACCCTGTTTTCAAGCCATGAAGGCGCCTTGATTAGGGCATTCTAAGCGTAGCTTTACGCACGAAGACCACTGGTAATGGTAGTTTAAGATCTGATAGCTATCAGGGTTGAGGAGCCTCTGCTACAGTTGTTCAAGACAGAGAGCCACGAAGTAGGGTTTGCACTGGGGAGCTGGATTGATATTCTATAGAAGCTGACTGAAGTTCCCCTTTCCCAATCATATTTTTCATTTCCATGGGTGCAAATGCTAGTTGGATACGTTTGTTGCGTTGTTACACTCTACGAGTGACGAGACGACTGCCATTGTGACTATGACTATTTTCGTGGACCCCTTCCAGGTTCGAAGTCTACTTCAACCCACCGTTACTACTTTGCAGCAGACACGTGGCAAAGTGCACCCATAGCCGAAAAAGCGGAGCCCCCCTAAGCCATGCACCCAGAACCCCTAAGCTGGCTCATGGTGACTCACGAGGCTCTGTGTGTGGGTGTGGGGGTCTTTTCAGTGAGGCCAGCCTTTTTGAACCATTTTTGCTTCGCAGATCACTGCAGCAGAACATGCCCTAAGACCGATGTCGAGCTTTTTTAGTTCCTGTGTCGGTTTAGGGTTCGGCTTAGGGTTGCAGGTGTAGGATCAGGTTCAGTGCTCAGGGCCTTGCGGGCGTCGACAGGAAGCTGCAGCTGAAAAACCCACTTGAGCGGTGTTTTTTTCGCGCTTCTTTCATTATGAGTAGGCCTGGAAATATGAATGGTTTCAGCCGAAGAAAATTACACGGGACTGTGTGCGCGGAAGCACGCGGAAGCTCTGCGGAAGGAATCGGTCCGCGGAAGGTCCCGCGGAAGCTCCACCTTAAGATATGTCATGCTGCAGATATCCCAAAGGCCGTTCAGGGAGGATTGCAGGCTCCAGGTCCTTGTCACATGCGAATCATTATCAGCATGTCCAGCACGCTCATTGTCATCATGTTTTTGCCATTTCCATATAGTTGTTCACGAGTGTTTGCAAACTTAACCGTAGCCAAGCGGTGACGACGAATAGCACATCTGCGTCACCATGATGATGATCATCATCTGCAAAATTTTTCAGGATGATAGGGGAATGTCCGCGGAAGCTCCGCGGAAGGTGGACCCCTAAAAGTTGATCCCAAGCCCCCAAGAGCTTAAACCGGATTTGGGGTTACCCCGAAGGCCTTAAACCCAACTATTGGAAACCGCCGAAATTCAATACCCCAAGGGCCTTAAACAGGAAGTTGGATTGGAAACCGAAAGCAAAACCCAGATTCCGTACCCGGAATGTTTTACCCCCAATTATCGATTGGAAACCCGCCGAACTTCCCTACCCCCAAGGGCTTAGCAGAAAGCCACCTGTAAGCCTCTTCAGATGTGCTTGCTTGTGTTTTCGCGCACTTTATGTAAGCTTGCATCCTTTAAATTTCTTGGTGGTTGAAGTTGAACACGTGGTCTGCTCAAACAAACAGCCTCCTCAAGACTTGAGCCCCCACTTGCGGAAGCAAACCCGCAAACTCAGCGAAACAACCGTTGCGGAACGGATGCGCGGAAGCGATATGATTGAGGCCCGCAGAAGCAAAACCCTCGCGCGCGGAAGCATGCGGAAGGGTCCTGCGGAAGGGTTTCCTTATTTCCATCCACACAAACAGGAATAACAACCACAGCTCACTTAGGCCTAATTAGAACGCTTTACTATCAAAGGGCTATGAGGCTTTGGGGGTTGAGAGTTTCCCGACTGCTTATTGTTAATGGCTCTTCTCGGAATACCCAGTTACAGCAAGGGCTGCGGGTTCAGGGTCAGTTGCCTTGGGTGTGATCTCGGCAAACCCTGCTTAACCCTTGCGACAACCCTAAACCCTAAAACCCTAAACTAAGTTCTGGTGCGGCATATCCCAGAGGTCTCAGTCCAATGTCCACGTGCCATTGGTTTGGCCCTGCACTCTGCCGGGTTTCGGGTGAGTAGGGGAAACCCAGAGGCTCCATAGTAGCACCTTTTTGGGGTTCATATATAGAATCCTTTAGGGTAATCCCCAAAAGGAACTACTATGGAGCCTATGGGTACATTATATACTTCTACTCGGAACGCTTAAAGCGGGCAGAGCTACTACTTTCTGAGGCCTCTACTTCACATTATGGGGGAATAGGGTTTAGGGTTTATTGGGCAGTCGCTAAATTCCAGCTGCAAAAGGGTATCATGGGGCTGACTAGCGACTTGATTTTCCTAAACCCTAAACCCTAAACCCTAAACCCTAAACCTTAACCGTGGGGTTTAGGGTGTAGGTTTTAGGGTTTAGGGAGCGCCGGGGGTGGAAGCGCTAGGCCAACCATAAGGCTTTGACTAGGTGAATATGGGAGTTTCCCCAAAATTAGGGGTACCTTGTTTGGGGTCCTTGTAATAAGGATCCTACTATTTAGGGTACCATATTAGGGTCCCCTATTTTCGGGAACTCCCATATAGTTTCTTGAAGATCGTGCTCGAGTTCCTCATAGTATCATAACTTGGTCAATCGGCTTTGGAGAGTACTTAAGGACGAAGCTGTTCATGAAGTTGGGGTTCAGTTAACGTATAGGGACTCGCATCATTCGGGCACAGGCCCTCTAGCTTAAAGGGTCAGGCAGAGTGTGTACAATGAACTCCCTCAAGACCATGAGCCATAAATCACAGCGAGGCTCGCTTTGCATGTTCAGGTCTTTTCTTAGGCCGCCGCTCAAGCTTTTAAAAGTTCTTAAACTTGGCGTTCTGTGGAATTTTCTGATTTTTGCAGACGGCTTGTAGCACAAACCCCTGTAGAACCCACTGAAACCCTCAAGAGCATTGGGAAGCCCTTTGCGGATGTCTAGGATTTCTCCCTGGCCCTTGACTGGTTCCTTCTTTAAAGGCTACTGAAGAAGTAAAACCTATGTTCTAAGGGGTCATCATTCCGACTCGTTATTGATGTGCCGGATACCACATGTTCTTGGGTTTGCAAATGCTCCGTTTGTTCGTAATTACAGGAATCCAGAACCAAGAAGCCCCAGAACAAGGGATGTTGGAGCCCCGATGCTTCACAACCCCTGACTTACACAACATTCGTCCATCAATGGCTTCTTACTAGAGTTTAAGATAGTTTAAGGGGATATTCCTGCATCTATCTTAAACATTCTGAAACCAGATCAGGTTTCCAATTGTCTCTTAGGGGACAGTCCGTATGTATGGGGTTTAGAGTCTCTGGGCAAGCATCCCTAGAAACCCCAAAACCTTGGACCCTCGCCGAAACCCCAAATCGTGTTCCCCGGAGGCTGAAGACGAAAGATATCTTCAACACATTCGAGGGGCTTCGCGCAGTGAAGGCTTCGGTGGCTTCTGGCTTTAGGTTTGATCCGGGTTTAGGTTTTACTATTTAGGGTTGATGCTTCTTCGCGGCATGATCGACTTGAGTCCGTGTGAGAGAGAGAGGGTTTAGGCTTATGCTTCCGGTGCTTTGTGCCCTGCACGCTTAGCATAGGAGGCCAAACAATCGCTTCTGAGGCAGCTTCTAATGCACGGATACAGACTATCAGGGAATACTCCTCCTTCGGAGTTTGAGAATGGTTCGGCTCTGTACCGTATCAACTTTCATCAACGTTCAACAGTTTATGTGGATGTGGCATGATGAACCCTTGCAGCCCTTTCACCCGGAATAGACGCAGGGGCCCATGTGGCAATTCGTCATCTTGGAGTCCTTTTCGGGCGAGAGCGGCATGCTGGCCCTAGCTTTGTCGGAAAACGAAAGCGCCTCCATCCATGAAAGCCCTCCCGCTGATGCTTGCCTTCTTCTTCCCAAAGGGTCCAAAGTACCTATATGGTAGAATGTAGGGTTTCTAGATTAAGAATTACGATTATGATTTGGGGAGGTATCCCCCATAACAGTACCTAGGACCCTTTGGGCTTTGGCCCTGCTTCGAGCAGGGCTGGGAGCCTCACTAGGACTTGACAGGGTGCACCTGTAGCCGAAAAGACCTACCTTTTTAGGGTTCCTTATTATGGTTCCTATATCTAGTTCCTTAAAAAGGTAGGTCTTTCGGCCACAGGCAGGGTTTAGAGAGTCAATGTGTCCTCCCAAACCCCCAACTACAATGTGAGGACCATATGGATGGACGTGGATTGCATTTAGAGGCCCTCGCATGAGAGCTCGGAAAGCACCCAAGAAGGACCCTGTGGTCGAAATGATTAGTAATCATACCCGCGCATGGTCCACATAAAATCATAAAACTGTATATGCTACACTGAAACCCTCTTCAGATCAACTAGGGGCTTTCGTATATTGCATAGATGTTTGTTCTTTGGCATTGCCCGTCACGGCAGGTATGATCTAAACATGGCGTAGACACATACATATCACATGCACAGACGTACGAAAAACGCACATGTGCATGTTCGTATGCAACATATACACGCATCAGTACATGTCATGCTGCCAGGCATGCTTATATGCAGAATAACACGCGCACATCCACAAGCATATGTTCAGCTGTTTCAGCATATGTGGTCGAGATCGGCAAATACAAATCACCGAACCCTAAACCCGAAACCCTAAACCTTCATGAACTGGCAGGCTTTCGGAGAGCGAAACGCCGATGACACGCAGGTTTGGTTGGGATTTGTGCAACGAGACACGGAGCATAGCTTCAGGTACCTACATCACTCTACAGCGATCATACTTGCCACGTCCTTTGAACCATGAAGTGGTTGGATCTTGAGATGTTGACGTAGGCACCGAGCTTTCGTGTTCGGGATTGTCAGTGTAGCCGGGCACAGGCCTGATACCATTGTGCCGGTAGAGGGTCTTTGGGTTGTAGAGTTTGAGCGTGGCGGACTTGCTGGCTGACACTGAGAGCCCAGCTGCAAAAAAAGGGTAGAGGTTTGTTTCTAAGCTGCATGCTTTTGAGGGCATTTAGGTATTTGGAGGAGGAGGCTCAGAATGAAATGTTGAATTCAGAATATGTGGGGTTTGCACAAGGGCCTCCAAGTGTGTGGGACTTTTACTATGGGGTCTGAACAAATTTGTGGTACAATACCATTGGGTTTCAAGCTCTGGGTTCTACACCGGTTTTTATGCATACCTATAAGTAAGGGTCCTTATCTCAGTAGGGTTCCATTAAGGATTTCTTTAAGATCTTGAGCTGGGAATTTAGGACTGTACGGTTAGAGTTTAGGCGAAGAGAGTTTAGCGGGCCAGATTTCAAGTGAAACCCCGGCATCTGCAAACTCTCTTTCTCTGAACCTTCAAGCTGCCCATAGGCTCCATAGTAGTTCGTTTTGGGGATTACCCTATAGGATTCTAAATATGAAGCCTAAAAAGGAACTAGTACTGTTGATGGACAAAATCCTGCATGACCCTAAGGACCCTAAACTATGGGAATTATGGTATACTCCTTATAATGGGTAATGCAGGATTTTGTCCATCAGCAGTATGGAGCCCTAGGGTAAAACCCCAAACCAGAAGCCCAAAGCCGTCAATTTTGGAGTTATTCGACTCTGGAGCCCGATAGTTCCCCAGACCCCCGGGAGGATCCAAAAAGTAGATCCGATAATGGGGGTTCCTATACAGTAGAGGCCATAAAGTTGGAACATCATTAGCCTCATGCCCTTAAAGTCAAGTATAGGGAATCCCAGCATGAATCATCCTTTATCTACGTTCCAACTTTCCGGGGTTCACTATAACGGGATCCACTTTCTAGATCCTGCCGGGGGCCTGGGTAGGGACCCAAAAAGCACATAAGCATAAGCATTTTATGGGGATATTCTTACCTTATTGGGCTTTATTTTTATACGTGGGTTTATATGGGATATCCCTATCCTTATTTTTGCTTATGTGCTTGTTGGGGGCCCTAGATAGCACTAAACTGACTGGGCTTGGACTTCCCGTTTCCCGACACTGGTCGCCAAAGATTCCTGGATGCCGGTCGAATGTTCACAACCTGGCACGAAAATCCATACCTACCCAGAGGCTCCATAGTAGTTCCCTCTTTGGGATTACCTTATAATTATAGGATTCTAAATATGAACCCCAAAAAGAAACTACTATGGAGCCTTAGGGGACAGTGGAGCATATACGTCAAAGCCTGCACCCTTAGGGTTTAGGGTTTAGGGTTTTGTTGCTTAGCTGCGGTTAGACAGCGTCTTCCCCCGCCGAGAGCTGAAGGGGTTGCAACCTTTGGGTTCTTGTCAAGGAACTTAAGTTAAGTTACCATACTGGGGACCTATAGTAAATAAGATGCTTTCCTGATTATGGTAACTTGAACTAAGCTCCTTAACAAGAGCCCAGTTTGCAAGGCACTGACGGCATTCATGGAGCTGGTGAGTACGGATCCGGATTTCATGTCTGGGCCGCTCTCGCACCCTTTTCTATTGGTTAGGATTTAGGGTTTAGGGGTGGCCGGGGCCAGTGCCTTGCGGCGTGATATTTTGCGTACAGGGACAGAGTTCAGACCTGCAGGGCAGACTGATTGATTGTGCATGACACACACACACCTTTCACCTGATAGAATGTTGATGCTTAGACGTGGCTGGTCCCAGCTGAAAGGTTTACAACGAGGTGTTGATCCACTATTACTAGCAGTTCACGCTAGCCGCAAAACAGACCAAAGTATAGAACACCTCCCATGTGAGGCAAGAACTTGCGGTTCAAACGGACCCTAAACCTCTGCGCCTCTGCACCCCTATCCTCCTGAATCATACAAGTACAAGCGTGCAGGCACCGAAACTACTTGACGAAGTAGCCGTCTAGTGGCTTAAACCCTTCATTGTTATTTCTAAACCGTATACCCTAAACCCTAAACTTGTTAAACCCCTAAGCCCTACCCCCGAAATGAATGCACTCACCAACGGATTGAAGAGGCCGAAACCTCGACATGTTCATTCTGGGGCCCTGAGACGTCTAAACCAGCAGTAGCGGCTCAGATGGGGGGTGTTTGGCTTGGGGAAGGTCGTTTAGAGATTAAAGTTTAGAGATAATGTACGGGTCTGACTAAATCGAAATAGCATCCCCTTGTAGTCCGTTTAAAACTGCACCACCGTAGTAGCCCTTCTCTAGTTCTTCGGCACCTATATACGTTTAGTGCAACCTTCTCGGGCTTCGGAGGAGTTTGTATGAATTTGTTATAGTTTGTTCATGCATCCAAGTCTACAGACGCCACCCATGTTTGCAGCTGCTGAATGCCCAAACAACCCCTGCTGCAAGCATACGAAACCTTCCTAGAGGCTTCAATAGCTGGTAGTGTTTATTCGGGCTCCCTATCATGGTTATTATTCTCAGATACTCAGATAATCATTAAGACCCCCAGGTGGCAGCCTACATTAACCTCCAATAACCCTTGTGATGCCTCAATGCCAGGACTGCTTTCTGGAAGAACATCTACCGCCTGTGGCCTTCGGCCAAGGGGTATGCTGGAGTATGGCCCGAAACCACATAATGAAGGAAGATTGGGGGTTAGAGCATTGCGTGCCCTGGCTAGACAGAGAGGGCATTCGACGATGTCAGGGTTTGGTTATAGAACAGAGGTTTCGGCAGCACTTCAAAAGCCGGTTCGAGACCGTTGGCATCTGTTGTATAGTGTGCTACATTTCTAGCAACCCGCTGCTGGCACCAAGCCGAAAGCCCCAAAACCCGAATGTTCTATCATTCCCCGGAACAGGTTTCACTAAACCCCATAACCTCATAGACCCTAAACCCAAAACTCTATTGCCAGAGGGTGCGATCCTTGATTCAAGCAAAATCCCAGGAACAATCGTTAGAGTTAGAGCAGAGCACCGGGCTTTCGACGATCGCAGGGTATTATATGGGCCTTTATTATTATGGTCAGGGTTTAGAGTTTAGGGTTGAACCACGATTTCGCGAAGGGCTCCGCTGGTGAGGTTCTTTAAGGGTATGAATAGGTTGCTATAAGAGTTTTGACACAAAGAGCCCCTGGCAAGTAATCCAAGGTTTCGGGGCAGATTGTCGCATAAGTGTATGAAGGAGCCTCATGGAGTAACAATACTAATAAGTATACATACGTATAGAAGCTTGAATTAGCAGTCACGCTATTAGCGTGACTACTAATTCAGGCTTCTATATGTATGTATAGGTATTAGTGTTGTTATGCTTCGTGCCATTCTTCTTCTTATCATATTAGGCTATCCGGCGACCTCAGCATGTCGTCAACTGCGAAATCTGCACCCAGCGCCGTTTAAACTTGCACATAGCTCCACAAGGATACTGAACCTGTTCCGCAGTTAGGGCCCCATAACAAGACAAACGCGAGTACGGAATTTCAGAGTCTAGATAGCACATCACATACGGAGGAAGCTGTATGTCATGTGTAAGTCACTCATGTGTTACGTATAGGGTTTGTTATAACTAGTTACAACTAGTTAGTGGCCCGTTATTTGCGGTTCTTCTGAGAAGCATCCGGCTGATTGGGATGTTTGATGTTTAGCAGGGTGCCTTCTTTCTGCAACCCCATAATCACTGCAAGACTTGCTCGATGTGTGCCCCTCTTTGCTGCGTTCTTGCTAAACCCTAAACCCTAAACCCCCACGGGGTTTCTCCGGGACATTTCCCACATGCCACATGGAAACAAATCCTGGAGCTTGAAGTCTATTCGCCTTACAAACACCTAAATCTAGGGGTTTAGGGTTTAGGGTAATCCACAAGGCAAATCCTGAGTCCTCTGAACTTTGAGAGCTAGAACCCTGGAGCTCTGCAAGCTCTAAGCCCTTGACAGCATCCGTAAAACCTGACATGGCCAGCCCGTAGAACGTAGAAGCCCAACACAGCTTTAACGTACAAAAGCCCTAGAAGACCCCACCAATCCCTTAAATCACCAAGTCCCAAACCCTTCACCCCAAACCTGTCTACAATCTTCAGGCCCTACCGAAATCTCAAGAAATCCACCCCTAAACCCTGAACCCTACAAAGATCCCGAGAAGTACTAAGAACTTTCATTGCAATACATCTTTTCCCAACTATATGGGTCCCTGACTGTGGGGATGAGGTTGTCGCACTATGCCAAGCAGTTGAATAGCGACTTCCAGACAAAGGCGGGATATAAGGCTTCAGGATTAGGGTGTAGGTTGGGAAAGGGAGGGAGGTTGAGGATTTACAGGCTTCGTCAGGGATGTTTACCGAGTCTATATGAGGCTTTTGTAGTAAAGGGCTCGGGGGCAGGGTGTAGGGTTCGTTTCAGGGTGCAGGCTTTTGGGCTCAGGATTTGCGGTAGGGCTGCCAGTTAGGAGCATAGCTTGGTGCAAGCACATAATGATCTTTCACTTCAGTGCTTCGGTGCTAGCATTGAGATGGCTGAGACCCCTTTTTCTGCAGAACATGTTCGCTCGCATTGGAGATGAACTCTGTGTTTTTGTTTAGTGTAACGGCCTTCCAAGGTCGAGTTGCTTGTGTGTATATAATGTATATATGTATATCGGTATACATATTTATATAGATGTGGCTGGCCACTGCGGGTCTGTGCGGGTGGCATCGAAATCTTAGCTTTCTTTTGTTCGGTGGCGCACTTCCACAGCATCCTGCCTCTGTCCCACATGATCGCAAAATCTCGAAACCTTAGTAGCGGCCATGATAGCCTGCAAGCCGATGACTAGTAGTAGTGACGCGAGATGAGTGTGGCTGTGATGACTGTACTTTATGATGATGGCGGCAGTCTATTATGTCATTTACTCTCAGCATCCCTCACGGTAATATCTTGCAGTACCAGTAGCGGTATTCGTCGTGCCAAAAACAGTAACAGTAGCCGCAGCACGTGGAGGTACTAGTACAATGTCACCACAACCCTTTCTTGACTTAAAGTGTGCAATTAAACTACTTCGGGGCTGAGTAGGTAACCTTTAACCTTTTGGGGCTTATATAATCCTACTAAAATTGGAAGGTTCAAATCTAAGAGAGAGCTGGTGATCGGTTCAAAAAAGCTGCAAAAAAGCTGCCCGAATGGCAATCCCATGATGCAGCAAGTCCCGGTAAAGGCTTTGAAAAAGCTACACAAAAGCTGAAAAACCCTGAAATAAAGCTACATATACAAAGGTGAGCGGCAGGACTTAGCTAGAATAGAGATTGGGTAACTGTTGCATAGCCCTTGCAGCCCCAAAGTGGGGATGGAGGGGGGAACGGAGTCTGGTGTGGCCTTCGTGGCTTCTCCCTAGGGAAAGCTAGATAAAAGCTGAAAATGAAGCAAACTAAAGCTGAACAAAAGTTAAATAACAGCTGGAAGCAAGCTAAACAGCTGCAAGATGACACAAACCTCCAGTCTCCCACAGTTCTGTCTGGCTTTTGCATAGTATTCTTTTCGGCTTTGTTTGGCTTTTGCTCATCTTTTATTTAGGTTTTTTTTCGGCTTTCATTTAGCTTTTTTCCAGCTTTCCCCTTAGCAGCAAGCCACAAGGGGCACCGTGCCCGGATCCCACACGGGACTCCGCCCCTCCCCTCCATCCTCACTCTGGGGTTTCATGGGCTATGAAACAGCTGCCCGTGTTCAATTCTGGCTGAGTTCTGGCGCTCAGCCTTTGTATATGTAGCTTTAGTTCAGCTTTTGTTCAGCTTCGACGCAGGATCAGCTATTTTCCGCCTTTGTTTCAGCTTTCATTTAGCTTTTAATTTCCGTTGTTTCAATTGCTGTTCCTTGGTCACTGTTAGGTAATGAACCTCCCAATACTATAATTAAGAAGGTTGACCTTTGTCGGGCTAGGGTACTCTGCCACCAAGGAAAAAAGACGTACTCTCTGTTGAAAGCCCGGAGCTGTACCCTCGGCTGGACGCTTGATTGTCCCAGAATCCGCGCAACTCGAACGACCATGAGAGTATATATCGCAGTAGCTGATTTAAGGTGCAACCAAGGCCGCCTTCATGCCAGGCATAGCATCTTTCATGCTGATCTGAATTATTATGCGGATTTCCTGCAATACTCCAAGAAGGCTTCTGAAAGCCTCCAGTTTAAATCAGAAATCCGAACGAAGGGGATGATGTTCGGGTCATCCGTGGAATCCAAGCCCGGCTTGTTCTAGACATCGCTGCATGCCTTGTCACAAACCTTAAACGCTACAGTACCGCCACAGTCGTACCCTTTACCCGACTACCCTAATACCCGAGTAACTGTTCCAGAAGTTGCCCGGTGAAAGGTCAAGCAGCTGGTCGCCATCGCCCTACTGCTCCACTGTTTAGGGCATATGGTTTCGGGCGTTTAGGAAGGTTTGGGTTTGGGTTGTTTCGTGTGTAGGGTTTGGGCTGCATAAGGACTCTGGGGGTGAGGGAACGTTGTCGCAATGCCTGGTCGAGATGTTACTTTACACCCGTTGATTCGCGACTTCAGCAGGGTTTCGCATATCGGTTTAAATTTGATATTCCCTAAACTCTAAACCCTAAATCCCTAAACTCTAAACCCTAGCCCATCCCAGACCTGCATCTACGACTCCGGTTACAAACCGAAGCGGGGCCCGAATCTCCATGTGGGTGGTTGTCAAAATTAGGGTCCCTTTTTGGGGTACCCTAAATAGTAGGCAGGGTTTAGGGTTTAGGGTCTTTTTGGCTCACTATTATAATACGCCACCTATTATTTAGGGTACCCCAAAAGGGACCATAATTTTGACAACCACCCATGTTGGTGCACGCTCAGGCTGCGTTCAACGATGAGCACTGGGAGGAAGGCATGGAGGCCTCTGGGGACGTTTTCTGAGCTTTGGAGTACCATACTTTAATACTTTTTTTCTCAAAGGAACCATTATGAAAAACAAGTTCATACTTTTTTCTGCCTGGTTACTGAAAAGCCCAGTTTTTAGAAAAGAAGGGACGGCAATGTATAATGTCAGTAGTAGGACTCAGCCTTATCGACGCCACCAAAACTTAAGACCTCATGGTAAGAGACCTAATGAACGTGGGATCCTGACTGAGACCAAGGGCATTGGATCGAGGGTACGGGATACTGGGTTTATTGCTACCGCGCAGTACTGGTTTGTAGTGGTTGTGCGAATATGACTGCTAAGTTGGGGGGTCCCGTCAAAACAAGCGTTAGGTTACGGTTTAGAGGTTTAGCTTTTGGGGTTCAGGGTTATAATAGTTCTGCTGCTTGAGACAGGGTTTTCCTCCAGCTGCCCTTGTATTTTCATGGTACTAGTAAGTTGGTGTAGTTTTGGATGGTTTAGGTTTAGGTGGTTCCACTTCAGGGTTCATCGTTTCGGATTGTTTCTTCAACGGTTACCACAACACCTCATATGTACTGTATAGTTAGCTTTATGCCATCCCGGGTCAGAACTGATAGGGACTTTACAACCGTGCTCTAGGGTAGTTTACCGAGCCTGCAAACATGAAGATTTGCGACTACGGCATTGTAAGTTCAGGGTTTCGGTTTTGGCCGGCTTCTTAAAGGTTCAGCACGCAGGGTGCATTGTAAATTGTAGTTGGGACGCGGGGGCCACCAGTCTGGAACAGGTCCCTCTAAGCCGAGATTGCGGTAGTACGACCCTGATATAGTTTCGGCCTTAAACCGATGTGGCCTGTCTTGCAGGTGACCTTCCACAATGGGCCGACGAAGACCTACAACATTATCAAGGCCCGTCACGATCTGCAACGGCGTTTCGGGATTGTAAGAGTGCTCAACCTGAGATTTGCAAGAAGCTTTATTTGAACTGCCGTAATTTTGAACGTTAAACCTCATGGCACAGCAGGTTTTCGTGTGTTAAGGTAATTTAGGGGCCTAAATAACAAATTACCGATATTATATCATAGACCCCAGAACCCTATTCTAATTATTAAGGCCCCTACATTAGTTCATGTTCTGGTCGCCTGTTTTTGGAGCGACCGTTTAAGCTATGCCCCCTTATGCCCCTTACACCTTGAACTGGCGATCCTTTGCCCAAGGCGAACCTCTGAGGTGCCACCCTGGAGACCTCAAGATCACAAAACCCAGCTATGCAGGGTATCTTATAATCGAAATGTTCCTGCCGAGTTCCTTAGTAAGCCTTAGTACATTTGTAGTATAGCTAACCCGAAATCACCAGAGCCCTAATCGCATATCCAGGCCGTTTTTGTATTACTCACTGCCCTAATGCTGCCGAAGTGCGAATGTCTACGGAGAGGGCTCGTTTGGCAGAGTCGAGTTGCGACAGCGTAAAACCCTTGGTTTAGGGCCGCATGTCTTCAGACCCTAAGACCCCGAACTCTAAGGCCTTCCATAACACCCTTATTCACACCACGCTTGGACCTCACGCCCATTTAGATGGGTTTTTGTTAAAGGACTTTTGCGTGAAGGTACCGTAGCGCTAAAGGAGTGGGGCTTGTAGGGTCTTCAGGGACTTGACTGCCGCCACCATATCAAGCGCCTTGAAGGTCTTCCGAAGGGTTTGGAGGAGCTTCACTCAAGGTGCCAAAACCCGAAACCATAGCAGTTTACGAGATATCCCTGTCATGGTACCCCCCCCTAAGCCCAAAGCAGTGTAGATGAAGTTCATACAAATCTCCAGTCGTCTATGCATCGGCCTTTGTTCTATAGTCGCAGTCTAAGTCTTCACAGCACCTTACCCTAAGGCTCCATAGTAGTTCCTTTTTGGGGTTCATATTTAGAATCCTACATGGTAGCCCCAAAAAGGAACTACTATGGAGCCTCTGGGTAGGAACCCTCAATGCTGGAACCCGAACCCGGCCGAAGCCTAGTTAGAAAAAGTTTTAAGCTCCTAGACTTTTCGACCCAGCCATATGGGAATTTCCGAAAATAGGGGACCCTATATTAGCACCCTAAGTAATCGGATCCTTATTATAAGGACCCCGAAATTCGGTACCCCTAATTTGCGGAAACTCCCATATGGGAGTTGTTTGGTTCAAAAACCCCAAGCCCTAAACTGTGGACTCAGTCATGTGGGAGCCTTTTTCGCTAAGAGCTCGAAACCCCAAACTTAAGACCCAGCCATGTGGGAGCCTCTCGTGCGCAAGCATAATTCAGCCCTCAAGCCCAAGACTGCTCAAGACCCAAGGTCTCAGACCCCAAGATCCGAAGTCCTAAATCGAAAAGCAAAAGAGCCAGACCGTTCTTGAGCATGGTTGTTGAAGTTTAGTGTGTCGAGCTTAGTGTGTACTTACGATGGAGTCAGTATGCAGTTTCACAAGGACGTCATCAAATAATCCCTACGCCATAAACACGTAAAAGGCGGCCGAAAGGAAGCTCGGTGCATGCATGCGGCCAGAGCTACAGGCACATGTGTGAAATACTGTTGTGAGGGAGCATACTCTAGCAACAGTCGTTATGAAGTGCCCGCTGGAACCGGATTGGTAATACAGGATTGGTAATTATCTAGGCTTCTACTTTATGTTGCCACCATCTCCAGACATATGACAAGGGAATCCCGGGGTGAAGGTGTGGCATACCCTCAGGCTCCATAGTAGTTCCTTTTTAGGGTTCATATGTAGAATGTAGAATCCTATAAGGTATGTAGTCCCAAAAAGGAACTACTATGGAGCCTCTGGGTAGGGCCTTGGGGTCTGGAGCTTCTGGGCTTATCGTCGTTTGAGCATTTTTCTTCGGGTTTGGGGTGTAGTGTTGAGGTTTACGGTTCAGGTTTTACGGGGCCCTCTTAGTGCGCTAACGGTGAACACGCCCGGTTCAACATTTCGGGGCGAGACTAGGCAAGCTTGATGCAAAAGGGGGTTTGCGTTTTTGGGCTTTCGGACTGGGAAGTGTTTCAAGGTGTTTTCAACGTTTCGTGTTTTGTCAATGGAGCTTGAAGGTTTAGGGTTTCTCACCGCCAAGAAAAGGCAACTAACATACTATAGAAGCCTGAATACTTAACTCGTATAGTACTATTCTCTTGGGTTCCTTAATATACTTTAGTATACCCGAAAACCCTGTTGGTAAGGTGTTGCAGGGTGTCTTTTGAGCAAGAGCTCTTACGGTACTTGGAGCCAGCTGTTAGCAAAGGTTGCCAGAACCCTTGGGGACCAAAGTAATTAACAGCAAAACGCAGTACTTATGTGCCACTATTTGGATGAGCAAATGATTGGTAGGTACTTGCACCCATACTCTGACTCTAACTCATAGGTTAAGGCTATTGGGCCCAGTGACCATACCATATAGGTACATAGACCCTTCGAAGCCAGACGTTTTAAACTCCGCTATATTTAGCCCTTACAGGAGGGTGAAGAATGTCGGTGGTGTCAGATGTCTAGTTTCTGTGGATTCGGTGGGAGGTTGAGGAGTTCAGAGTTGGCATTGGGTTTAAGGTTTGTAAGGCTTATCTAGTATGTCTTTGTGTCCAGGGTGGCCAATGCCGACCTTGCCAGCCTTCTCTTCCTAGTTTGTACGGCATCACTCCTTGTGCGCAGTGCCACCAAGGCAGTTTCATGGCGGTCGACAGCTATGGCCCAGTCTAGCAACAGTTGCTCGTACAAATCAAATTGCACGATGTGCGGTAGCAGAACGTCAAACTCGTACGTGATTAGCCGTAGACCACATAGGTTTCACAACATCGGGCTCGGCACCGGCGAACCTCGCCTGGCTTGCCGAGTGTGAGCGCCGAAACTACATTTCGTGGTTGCAAGTAGCTCAGCCGCTAGCCTCACGAAGAATCCTAGCAACCCTAGACTACTAGACTCCAATGGCTCCAACCGTTTGGCTGGCCTAGAGGCCTAGACCTTAAACCTGAAACCCCAAAACCCGACCCTGGATTGGATGAACCAAGTCCAAGCTCACTACCCAAACTTTAGTGCTCTGATGTTTCTCATTTCCCGTATCAGAAAGCCCCAACTGACGTTTTACTTGAGGTTTTTCGTTGTTGTGGTTTAAAGGGTGCTCAAGAAAACCGAACCTCCAGAGTCGACTCTTTGGAGGCTTCGAAGTTGCTCGACATTGTCGAAACCTCAGCAATGGCTTAGCTTGGCAGGTTTCAGGGCTCTCATACCCGAAACTCTGATTTCAAGTTTTAGGTGTTCGATTGTTGAGCTCGGCTTTTGGATGCTTCAGTCTTGTAGGCTTGTGTTGAGGCTTTTATGCTGCGTATCTTGAAGCTTCAAGCATTTGGGTGACTTTGGGGCTGCTCTGCATTTAGGCTAGCATGTTGCGAACCTCTTGCTGTCGACTGCTGACATAGAAACATATCTAAGTAGCTTACATCCTTGAGTTCAGGCAAACACAACCCCTATAGTAAAAGCCCAAAAGTTGGAAACCCCATAGCCTCAATCCTTAAGAGTAATGTATAGGGAATCCAGGCACTATTTGGCCTTAATCCGGTTTCCAACTTTATGGGGTTTACTATACCCCCCTGAAGCCTGAACCATACGGCAGATTATGGAAGAGTCCAAGGCGCTCCCACGCGCTAACTTTAACTGGGGTTCAGGGTTTCAGGGCGTCACGTAGATGTGCATGGTACACCCAGAAGCTCCATAGTAGTTCCTTTTTGGGATTGCCCTATAGAATTCCAAATATGAACCCCAAAAGGGAACTACTATGGGGCCTTAGGGTACTCTGAATTGTGAGTTGTTGTTCTGTGAGATCTGTGCTGTCGGTCCGCGTGCTGTTTAATGTCAGAATCGACGGCTCAACAGGTGAAGTTTCGGGTTTAGCGGCATCCGAAACACCCCTGGGCCCAACCAAGGTGGAGTGCGAGCTTATTGCCAACTGTTCTGCTGCAGCAGGGGGCCTCACATGTCATCGATGCCCGTGTTCAGGATGTGCGGACATGGGATCCCTCCATCTCTTCAAGGTCAAGTCAAAAGGGTGTAAGTACCACTATAGTAGGTACTTAGTGGGTATCTGGGCCCCAAAAGTATATACTATACTGTATAGACTATACTATTACTTGGACCCTTTGGGAAGGGCTTCTGGCCAGGCCAATAGGGCTTGAGGACTCTCAATCGGATTCTCGACTTGCCCGCCTAGTGACTGGTATGCATGTGATGATGCCGCGGGTGTTTCTGAGTATTCGCATCTCCCGAAGCCCTGAACCTTAAACCCCAACCAAATCCAGAAACCTTCAACCTCGAACCCTAAACACCTGAGGTCATGAGCTTGATCAACCGCTTCAAAATGGGCGAGATCAAGTCCCCTTCAGGCTTGTCAGCTTATGACCCCTCAAGCCAAACGGTGTGAGGGTCTATAGGGTCTAGGCTGATATCAAGGCGCTGTAGGATTTACAGTGTCTCTTGCAGGGTGAAAGGTTTGCACGCAAGCTTAGCCCCTAAAGTCTAAAGTTTGAACTCCGCCTGCCACGAATTATGGTCAAGGTTGCAGGTGTGCTTGCATCCAACATGCCGGACCGTGCAAGTCCTGGGCTCAAGCCTCCTTGCAAGGCATGCAAACCCCCATCGGGATTGACAAATCTTGTGATCCATCCATGTATTCGCCCACAACAGCTGCGGCATCGAAGGCGCAAAGGGCTCAATGAGGGAATGTGAGCGGAGACAGAACTAACGAGAGAGAGAGAGAGAGAGTGAGAGAGAGACAGAGAACGAGAACGAGAAAGAGAAAGAGAAAGAGACAGAGACAGAGACAGAGAAAGAGAAAGAGAAAGAGAGAGAGAGAGAGACAGAGAGAGACAGAGAGAGACAGAGAGAGAGAGAGAGAGACAGAGAGACAGAGAGAGAGAGAGAGAGAGAGAGAGAGAGA
>BGNK01002416.1:68517-89772 GCA_003297005.1 Symbiodinium sp. clade A Y106
GGGAGAGAGGGAGAGAGGGAGAGGGAGAGAGGGAGAGAGGGAGAGAGGGAGAGAGGGAGAGAGGGAGAGAGGGAGAGGCAGAGAGGGCTAGCAAGAGACCGAGAGAGGAAGGGAGGGAGGATCAGTCAGATCTTCCCCGGACAAGACTGGCCTCCTTTACCCTGCTACTACTGCCACTGCTGCTTGCAAACCTTTTTTGGATGATATAGAAATATCCTATGTGCCATCCTTCCCTTGATGTCCGTCTGTGCCAGACCTTCTTGACCAGGATGCGATGGACCCTGGGCGTGGAGAATTCCTGGCTCCAACGCTTGCCAGCCTTCGCGCCCATGAGGTGCATCATTCCCCTCCGAAGCCCGTTCACGACCAGGACTGTAAGGGCCGTTGGGGTTTGGTGCTGCTGCCGCGTGTGAAGAATGGCTCATGAGGGCTTCCTCAGCACAGGCATAGCTCAAAATGCTAGAATGCCATTACACGCTAGAGCTCGAAGCCCTGCTGTAGCGGTTTAGGGTTTAGGGTTTGGGGTTATATACCCTAGACCAGAACCCACCTGAGCACGAGTTTCCTGGAGCTGCGAGGATCGTTTGGAGTCGTCTTCGACTGACATGCCGGAAGCTTGGTCTATCTTGGGGATCCTTTTCTCGTGGTGCTCTGTGTGGTTTCCATAGTTGAAAGCCCCCTAAATCCCAGACCCTGTAAATCCTAGAACCAACCCCAAACCCCAAATCCTAGAACCCTAATCCCTAAACCCCTACCTGTGGCCCAAGAGACCTACCTTTCTAAGGAACTAAATATAGAAACCATAATAAGGAACCCTAAAACGGTAGGTCTTTTCGGCAACAGGTAACCCCTAAATCCCCTAAGATCCCTGTTTCTTTCCTCCCGAAGAGTGGCCCAGGAAGAGTCGGCGATCTTTCCGGTCGAGCAGCCAGAAGCCTTAGAGCCCACGACCTTCACGATGTGCCTTGGATCGGCTCAAGGTTTGGGCGGGGTTTAGGGTTTAGGGCTTAGGTTTAGGGTTTAGGGCGTCTTTGTAAAAACCCTTTATATCTATCCATCTTTAAGAGAGGGAGAGAATCTATTTTATGATCCCACCCTCACCACTAACAGTTAATCAAAGGTTCCTTGTATAACACACAGGCAGAAATGAGCACCAGGGTTTGAAGGCTTCAATGGATTAAATCTTAGCAACCTGGTCACACTTTCAGAAACATTCACCGTGGGACTGGCGTCGCTTGGGGCTTGGGCTTGGTCAGGGCTGATTTGGCTTCTGGAATGTGGGTCTCAGGGTTTTGGGTTTCGGGCCAGGGCTTAGAGTTTAGGGCATGCTTGTCTCAGTGTCCGGATGTGGGGCTCAAGGTTTCGGGCTCGGAGTTTAGAGTTTCGGCCCTGGGGTTTAGGGTTTAGGGCAAACCTGTCTGAGTCCGGATGTGGGGCTGAAAGTATAGGGTTCGGAGTTTAGGCCTGGGGTTTCCGTGTCTGTACAGAAGAAGCCTAGGCCCGCATGCTTCGCAAACTCGGGCGGGGCGCACGGCTGCCGCGTCTGTCCAGAAGAAGCACAGGCCACAGCTTCGCAAACGCGGGCTGCGCGTCGAAGAAGCCCGGAATGACAATCATGCGCACAAATTGAGCACCAGAAAAAGCACAATCTTGAGCACCAGAAAAAGCACAATCATGAGCACAATCTCGAGCACCAGAAAACTCACAATCTTGAGCACCAGAAAAAGCACAATCATGAGCACAAAATTGAGCACCAGAAAAAGCACAATCATGAGAACAAAATTGAGCACCAGAAAAAGCACAATCATGAGCACAAAATTGAGCGCCAGAAAAAGCACAAGGGTTGATACCCAATTTGCCGAACATCATGACTGCAGGTATGAGTTCATGAAGCGAATCATTGGCTTTTAATTTGTACTTACTGTAAAAAAGCACAATCAGGAGCACAACATTTAGCACCAGAAAAAGCACAATCATGAGCACAATCGTGAGCACCATCTCGAGCACCAGAAAAAGCACAATCATGAGCACAAAATTGAGCACCAGAAAAAGCACAATCATGAGAACAAAATTGAGCACCAGAAAAAGCACAATCATGCACACAAAGTTGAGCACCAGAAAAAGCACAATCATGAGCACAAAATCGAGCACCCGAAAAAGCACAAGCTTTGATATAAAACTGCATTAAAAAGCACAAGAAAAAGCACCAGCGAAATTGGCCAAAGGTTCCAAAAGTTTGATTGAAGCAATGTAAGTAAGTAATTGAATATAAACCAAACTGGCCAGGGTCCTGGCCAGGGAGCTCCGGCAGGCAGGCAACTTCAACAAAGTCCCTGGGCAACGCCCCTCAACAAAGCTGCAGCAACAGGTTAGGGGCGTACAACTCGTCGTTACTAGCCAATGCCTGGGTCCTGACTGAAGCCGCCCAAGAGCGATGCATTCTGTATACTGTACCATATCCAGTCCAATGCAAGCAAAGCTATGACAGAGATCGGGTCGATGGTTTAGGGCTTAGGGTGGGTTTCGGGTTTAGGGCTGAAGGATGCTTCATTGATTCTGCTCTCGAATTGGAGGTTGTGATCACTACCTAGTTTTTTTTGCGGTTTTGCTGGTGCTATTTCTTGCGCTTCTGTTTGTGGTCACTGTTAGTAGGCCGGGTGGGATCTCAAAATCTATCTTTAAAAGAGAGAGAGAGAGAGTTGGATAGATAGGTGGATAGATGGATGGAAAAGTAGATTAAGTAAAGAGGTAGACAGACCGACCGATAGATAGATAGCTAGATAGATAGATAGGTATTTGTTACATGCGCAACACACATGTGCACATGTGCAAGAGAATATGTGTTTGTATATATATATATATATATATATATATTTACATGTATGTACATGTATATGTATATGTATCTGGTTTGTACATGAATATGTATATGTATGTCATACATACATAGATACAACGTGTGTCTGTATGTAAGTACGTATGTATGTATGTATGTATGCATTGTACTCATGTATGTATGTAACTATATGTACATATCTGTCAGAAACGCTGCACATGTGCGTTGACATCATTGTGTTTATGTATACGTCGGTTTTTAGTATGCGTGCTGTGTCGGCAAATTCTCGGAGCAATGGTGAGGTGGGAATCCGAGCAAGTCAGCTTGCCTGCTTCGAAGGAAGAGGCAAAGGCTCCAACGAAGTCGTCATCGCAGCGTGAAGTTGTGACCTCCGTTGATGAATGGTTCAATTTGGGGGAGATTTTCGGCTGCTTTATGGCCAGAGACAAGTGCTGATGTTAAGCAATGCTGCTAAGCAGCAGTCGGTTTAAATAGTGGAAGCACTACACGGGCGCCCCACCTGGCGTCACTTTGTGCGGACGGTGCGCCTTCCTCTGCACCTCAAACTTGCGCTACTACATTTTGTGGCTTTTTGCTGATAAAGAAGCTTAGCTTTTCTGATTGAAACACCGTGCTTATGCTTCAAGCCCTAAACCTAAACATCTTTCATACAGGACGTGCAGTTGAGTAATATCGGGCACGGTGGATATCCAGAGCCTATAAAGCTGCTGCCACTACGGTTGGTGATGTAAATCCTGCACTACCCATAATATGGAATATTATATTCGGTTGTTCGGTTCGCGGCCGGTATATTATATACCATAGTTCCCATAGTCTAGGGTCATTACATAAGGTAATGCAGGATTTTTCTTTATCATCAACCGTACTTAGAGGATCACGGGGCACAGTGAGTAGGGGCTGTACATAGAGTCGCAAGCAGGATAAACACAGCAGGATACCGAAAGCTCGACATATACACTTACTAAGTCCACTGATCCTTCAAGTACTTCACGGCCTGACCGCATCCAAGTGCCCGGGGACCTTGGATTGTCGTTTCTAGTCTCCAGCTGCTAGAGGCTGTACTTGCAGGAACCTGTACATCCTCCTGTCTTCTGGTTGCTTGAATATTTGGGCCCATGGGTTACGACAGAAACTGGCGAGTCGATGGAAAAAGGCGTGATTCAAAGCAGCAGGGGTGTCGTGACCGTATAATCTCAAGATTCGGCTCAAGATCCATCTGTTCGAAGCTAAACTTACCCAGGATTCAGGGAATTTAGGGTTTGCACCCAGGACCTGATGCCTGATGGCTGGCTCCGTATATTACGTCGGTGCTGGGAAGCAGGGGCCACCACTGTTCAAATAGTTAGGTCGAAGGGCTTGGGGTTTCAGGTTGAGGGGTTGGTTAGGGTTCAGGTGAAATAAGGTAGAGTTTCAGAGTAAATACAGGTCTTAATTCGAAGTTTGTGCCTTTTGCCTGTAGGGTGACATATGCCTTCGCTCCTGGTTCAGACGGGTGGTTTTGGGGTTTGGGAAATCGGCTTTTAAGGACCTTTACATAGAGGGAGCCTTAATGGAAGCCGACAGAGAACCCCATAAACGAAGCCTCACAGGCCCTATGTGAGCTTCGCACCCTAGGCTCCCCTACCTAGACACCCCCAAGTACCCTCGCATACACCCCAAATACCCATTACCCGAACCCCCCAAAATAGGTAAAATTATAGCCCAAAACCTATAAAAGGCCATTATTCTACATACCTTTGGGGTCCAGGTATTAATTGCCATGAGAACTCTATATTAAGGGGCCCTGGGCAGATTCTGATAAGCTCCACCAGGTGGCAACACCGACGCGGTTCCCAAGCCGGCCCTTGCCCCAGACATCCTGTCGCCTTTAAGGCTTCTTCTTGCGGGTGCTATAGAGTTTTGTCCGGGGCCTCTGTGGCTAGCAGTTCTTAGAACGGTTCTCTGGCATTCTGTGGGGCTTTATCATCGGGTTTTTGTGTGTAGTGCTTGGGTGTTGCAGACCTAGGTATGCGCTTAGCACAGAGGTCTTTAATACTTAGCAATAATATACGTCTGTCCCTTCTTGTCTCGATGTACCATACAGAAGTACACCTCATGCCCCATGCCCAGCTCACACCATGCAGGGCCCTACATGATGTTCACACGCCATAACGACCCTTCCCTCAGCAACGAGCTGACGGCCAAGGCCTTTAAACGATCGGAGATTTAGGGGAAACTCTACACCCCAAACCCCTGAAACAAATCTCTCATTAGTTCGTTTTGCTCCCCAAACCTTAACTCCCAAGCCCCTATTCAGAAAACCTAAACCCCCCAAACACAAAGCCCTTATCATTTTGCGCCCCAAACCTTAACATCCAAATCGCCAAGCAAAAAGGCATACTCTGAAGCCACAAAGCTGTAAGCAAACACCTGTTATCATCGCTGTCCCTGCTTGCTGCGAGCTCAGGCGCCCTTTGAACTGGCAAGGATCCGTAGCAACTTCGGAGGCATCGTTAGGGGTTAGTAAGTTCGGGGCTTTAGGGTGTTGGGGTTTAGGGTTCAAGGTTCAACGTCATCGGAAGTTCAGGTTTTGGGCTTTAGAGGTTCACCGCTTAGGGCTTTCTTGTGTTGGGGTTTGGGGTTCAAGGTTCGGAGGCTTCAAAGGTTCAGGGTTTAGGGCTTTAGGGTGTTGGGGGGTAAGTGCAGTAAGCGAGTAATTAGGTTTAGGAGCTAGATGTTTAGGGTTTAGGGCGTGTGGTTCCTTTCTCCTTTTCTTTCTAGCTAGTTGTTGTTCGTCTCGTCTTTGCAGGGGTGGAGATTCGAATGATGCCCGACAGTATGCAACAATAGTGATACGATGTTGCCATACTGAACATTAACCAGAAGATTGGTAGCTGGTAGCTAAACAACTAAGTGAATTCGGTTACCATGTCGCCCACGATTCTTTGGCATCTGAACCCGGCCTGGATGAACACAACTTTGGGAATATGGGGTTGGGGTTATTGTTTTTTTGAGTGCTCGAGCTCGGAGGCCAATACCGCGAGCTCCTAGTCTTAATCCAAAGCCCTAAACCCAGAGACTCAATATCCCTTAATTAAGGAATATACCTTAAAGTATAGTAGGATCCCTAATATGATTTAAGGTATATTCCTTAATTAAGGGATATTGGAGTCTCTGGGCATAACCCCAAACCCAAAACCCAACGCCCTGGCGGCCCGAGCCTCCGAAACCCTAACCCCTGGGGCCCAACAGTCTCTAAGCTTGCAACTTTAAGCCGTAAATGATATACCCTAAACCCTAAACCCTATATTGGGGTCGGTATCGTTTGTAGTAGTGTCCCTGTAACGTTCCTACAAGTATACCATGATTAAATGGACCCCGACAGTTGTCCAAGTACTAGTGCAGTATTTACTTTTGGGGGCCCAAATACCTACTATTACTAAGTACCTACGATAATGGTACTTGGACACTTTGGAGTGCTAAACCCGAAACCCTACACCCTGATGGCATGGTGCTGAATTCTCTGAACTTATTTGCATGTGATGGATGCGTGGGATGCTGATGAATACTGTGCACATCTGCATGTCGCGGAATTGACAAAATCTAGTGAGTCTGCGAGTGAAGTGGTCGCGATCGAGAAGGTCCCGGAGGTTATATGTGGGTGACCTGCGTATGAATTTGGAATTGCCCGGCGGCTGGTCTCCCGTGCATTTGCAAGGGTACCGCAGTGGTGGTGGGTTCTTCTGCATGGATGCCTGGAATGGTACACCCGCTGCATGGGCAAGGGAAAGTTATTCACGAAGGCTGCATGGGCCACTACAATGTTCCCGAATCTGCACTGAAACAAGTGACGAAGATGATCTCGCCTGCATGGAAGAATCTGTATGTCAATTACTGAATGGTGGATTATTTCTTAATGGCCCTGCATGTAGGTCGGCACTTTAATCAAGACTTTGCACCCCTGGTTCATATCGCCTTAGTATGTTTTCCTAGTTTATAGTGGATATGCAATGGGCTTTGCTAAACACTTGCAAAGGGATTGTTTCACAGATCTGCTTAGGCAAAAGATACCCGACTCAATGTGGTTGGGTTGAACATCATAGTGTTGATGCTTAGAACAGGACCGCTAGACAGGCAAGTCCATTACAGATCACGCCAGTCAATGTTGTGTCTTATGAGTGTATTGGTTACCCTAACTTGTGAACAGATTGGTGGTGATCTTCAGTGGAGTATCTCAAGATCTCCTGTCATAAGTGTGATGATTCCATTTGGAGATCTTGAGTAAGCATAGAGTAGCACACTGACCGGGGCATAGTCACTTTACTGTTGTAGCCATATTAGGAACTCATCTGTCGTTGACTTGGCTCCCTTAGATTCGTCTCACTCAACAGACTCCGAACCATATGCCTCGCCTGGATTGTCCGAGTGTGAGCGCCGCAACCCTAAACCCCAAACCCCAAACTCCTAAACCCGCCCGGTCCCCTGGGGCCGTTCCCACCCATAACTGGGTGCCCAAACACTGAAGATGCCCGACAGCCTTTACACCCGCACAGTGGGCGGAGCCTGTGGAGTGGTCGAATACAGTCCGATCTGGGCTGTCAAGGGCTCCGCCTCGCCGCCGACCCGCCACGGCCTAAGATCCACTTTAAAACCTTGATTTTCGCCTTGATGGGAACACCCTTTTCCAAGGCCAAAAGCCCTAGACCGACGTCCCCCCTGACCCTGCCTGGCCCCCGCTGGCCCCTGAGGCCCTGCCCTCTGGCCCTCCTGCTCCCTGGCCTGCTTGGTGGGCAGAACTGGGGATGAGGGATGAACCTAACGTCGGGCTGAGGTGCTTAATTGCATTATGATCTGCCCCGCCGCTGCCCGGTCTGCTCGGTGTGGGAATTGAGGGCGTAAGCCCTAAACCCTAACAGGAAATGGCTTGGGTGGTTGCCTGTGGTATCATCACAGCGGGCGGGTTTATTCTATGACACATGCAAGGAAGGTCCCTTGACGCGTAATATGCCGCCACCCACAAACCCTGGTGTGAGGTGGCGCCATCCTGACGTGGCATGGATTACTCGCCACTGCGCAAGAAGACACTCTAAACCCCAAACTCTAAACCCCTAAACCCCCCAACCCTTTTGGACTGTGTGGAGCCTTGCCTGCCTTGTGCGAGTGCGAGCATCGAAACACAAAGCCCTGCAAGGACGCGCAAAGGCTGATCTGGCCGGCCTGCGCAAAGTGACGCCGGGGGCCCTGTCGTTGTTTTGCAGAATTGGGTTCAGGGGTGTGGGGGTTTAGGGTTTAGGAGTTGGGGTTTAGGGTTTCGGGGTTGGGGTTTAGGGATTAGGAGTTAGGGTTTAGGGTTTGGGGTTAAGGGTTTATGTTCACTGCGAATGCTTCCGATGTGTTGTCTTCGTTCTCAATTTTCGTGTTGTCGGCCGCTGTTCATGCAGAGCGGCTGGAGTCTCGGGATGTTTTTTCCGCTTATGGTTTACGTGCTGTGAGCCAGTCAAGTCGAAACATGGTCAGTGAAACATGTAGAGATGTAGGCATTGCAGGCGGTGCTCATGATATTTCACCTATGCAGCGGTAGAAGCAGACGAGCAGTGATATCATTCGTAGTCAACCTCCGGAGTTTTAGGTTCCCATGCTTCCCTAAACCCTCTCACCCTGAACCTTTAAAGCTTAAACCCTTCAAAACCCCAAGCAAAACAACCCGTGAAAGTTCATGACGGAGCAGGGAGCAGCATTTGTCTTTAGGGTTTAATGGCATCATAGGGACTCTTGAGGGGGGGTAAGGGGGAGGGGGTAGGGGATTATACTTCTTTAAATATGATGCAAGGCGGTATCCGACGCCCTTCCGGCGTCAGAGCTCTTTCGGAATCCTTTGGACACACCTCCCTATTCAAGACCCCAAGCCCTACCTGGACTCCATAAGACCTTCCTTTTTAAGGTTCCCTACTAGGATTTCCTTGTCTCAGTCCTTAAAAAGGTAGGTAGGATATTTGGGGTCCAGGTAAACTCTACAACCTCCAGCATGATCCACGCGTTTCTGCCCAAGCCGTGTCCACATCTGAAACCCGGCTCCCAAAGCGACAGTGGGTAGGATTAGGGATCCCAAGAAACAGGGTCTTTCCATTGGGATCATCCCACGTACCCGCATCCCACCTTTGGAGCCCTCTGATTGGTTTAGAATACATTGCCAAACTGCCACAAGAAAGCCTTCAAGCAGTTGAGCCTCCCCCGTCAGACCCTAAGCCCTAAAGCCTAAACCCTAGACGTGGAGCCTTGCCTGCCTTGTGCGAGGGTGAGCGTCGAAACTTCAGAGAGATGTGGCCCTGCCCTCGACTTGCGGTGCCCCTGCGCACCTCCTTTGTACGGAGCTTTGCTGCAGCATCGCCGCTGCGCCGCGGGCAAAGCTCGGTACCCTGGCTTGGTAGTGTTGTCTTCAGGACAAACCCGCAACCTAAAATGGATTAATTAAGGTTCGATTCCACATGCAAAATACATAGCACATTGATGCAAATTGGGACCTTTAAGCGACATTTGGTCTTCACGGTTGGCTACGGAAGAGGAGCCAAGAGAGCGCTTCTGGGATCCGCTTAAGGTCTTGAGAGTTTAGGACTTGATGCTGCTATCTGCTTTTATTGGCAATCCTTTGGCAACAGCCCTTAAGTACAGCCAGTTTGTAACGGGCTGTGCAGGAAGACAGGTTGACGAGATGACTATAAGCACTCATAGATGTGAAGGCGAACCCCTTTCCAAGAACTACCTACAGTGCCAGAGTGGAACTTCAGCTGCCAGCGTTATGGACAACTAATATGATTTATTATGGTTGTCCACGGGCAGCAACGCACTCTAAAGTTAGTTGGAGCTCCCTACCAGTTTCTTCGTGTTGTTGCTGCTTTGTTCTGATAGTGATGACTAAACCCTAAACCCTAAACCGGGAAGCCTAGACCATAGGATGACCCTAAACCCTGAAGCCTATAAAGCCTAGACCATAGGATGACATCACGATGGGTGAGCGAGCTGCAGTCCGCACGAACAAGATGCTCAACAAGTGCTTCAGCCGCACTCAGGTCCCAGAGACTGCAATATCCAGTAATTGATGGTTCAAGTACTAAGCGTTCCTATTTCTGCATTTCATGAGAGGTATCTAAAATTTCAGGTTACCTCACTATGATTCCCTGTCGACAATTAAGGATCTGCGTTCCTGTGTGGCTTGTCCTGAGCTCCTGAGCTCGGACAGTGTATATAGTCCTACCTCGTACTCAAGCACCCCAAATCCTAACCTCCACAGAGTCATGCACTTGCCGACTTTTCCTCCGGAGCCCAGAAGAGGAATTGAGGGTCCTATTATACCAATACCCTAAGGCCCCATAGTAGTTCTTTTTTGGGGTTCATGTTTGGAATCCTAAAGCGTAATCCCAAAAAGGAACTACTATGGAGCCTCTGGGTACTTCCGCAAGCAATACGGTGAAGTCTTTTAAATAAGTGGCGGCCGGACCGCCAAGGTTTAGGTCGCAAAAAGGTGCTGTTTAAGCTTTTCCGCATGATTAAAGGCCACATGTTTTGTAATGAAAAGCATGATTTTTTCATGAAAAAGCATGTTTTTTCATGAAAAAGCATGTTTTTTCATGAAAATAAGACATGTCTAGCTCATCATTGTAAACTTTTCGGTCCTGGCCCGACGGCCACGGAGATAGCATAAACTCTGGGTTTATAAACATCGTCTCCGTGTGATAATTGCCCTAAGGCTCCATAGTAGTTCCTTTTTGGGGTTCATATTTAGAATCCTTTAGGGTGACCCCAAAAAGGAACTACTATGGAGCCTATGGGTATAGGGGTCGGAAAGATTGGCACAGCTGTCCCTGTGTGCTCTCTTTGTAGTACTACTAATTTGTGAAGTCCTTTACAGTTAGACTGTCTCTTCCGGGTGCTTCTGGTGAGCCACACATATTTCGACGCCTTCGGCGCAAACCAAATCCCCTAAACCCTAAACCCCTCAACGCCTAAACCCTAAGCCCCTAAACCCTAACTCCGACACCTTGAATCCAAAACCAACGATTCAGGATCTCTGGCCTGTACGTCAGCAAGACCATAGGCTACAGCAAGGACTATGCAGACAGCTTCCAAAGGGTGTTTGGCAAAGCCAAACCTGAAGATGCGAACAAGAGAGGCAGAATTTCGGGGGCTAAGGGTTTAGGGTTTCGGGTTTTACGGATTAGGGTTTGGGTGCTTGGAGTTTTTGCTGCCTTTAGTGAGTGGAACATCCCTGCAGACATGTTCAATGGTTCGTTGAACTTGAGCGTGGTTCGGATTTGAACCTTGACAGCTGCACATGCTTGAGCCCAGACCCGAAAATCTGAGACTTGTCTGGCGAGTTCTCCGTCCTATACTTTCAATGCCTTTGCCATTGAAGTTGCCCCGAGTCCCTTGCTATTCGCAACAAGGAAGATCCACACTTCACTCGACCCTAAGCCATACAACGGACCAAACGTGATACGTGCGCCCTTGATATTGGGCGGATGATGTGAATCGCCACGGCTTCTGTCATGACACTGATGATGACGTCGATGATGAGGATGCCATGGTGATGATTGTGGCGATTGTGAGTATGGTGATGATGAGGAGGGCCTGTGGCGGCTGCTGTTTGTGGGTTTGCTGCTGGTGCAGTTGTTGATGCATCATGCATGCTGCTCACAGAGGCGTTGGTGGCAGTTGTGGGTGCCATGTAATGCAGTTGACACCTATAAGTTGTTATGATTTTTATGGCTAAACATCTCTTGTCTCTTGTCCGAAAGTCTTGTGTTTCAGGCCAAGTTGGGAACTTGCGCACGGTGGACTTTGAAACGGGACCTCTTGGCTTGGAGATCGAATGGAGCGCTCCTCCGGCAACTTGGCTTCGGCAAGTGCCGTGGTTAATTGGCGTTAGAGGTTGTAGAGCTTCATGAGTTATCAAGGTTCGATTAGGATCTATTGGAAGCGCTTCTATCAGGGTCATGCGTCATAATGGCTATTGCAGGGGAACAGCACTCTTTTGATTCCTACGATTTAAAACGCTTTACAAAACCTACAACTCTAACAGTGTTCTGTGGAAACACCTGGTGATAAACCCTCAACCCTAAGCCTGTAGTCGTTCTGTTTGCTACCCTCCTATTCGGATTACGTCCGGGCGATGCTGGAGGAACCCCTATAGGACTCGTATAGATCCTTTATGGATCGGTTCAGGGAACCCTAAACCCTAAGCCCATTCAGACGGAAAAAGGAGCTTAAAATAGGCCGACCCTGTGAAGCCTTGCGTTGTGCGAATGTGCGAGTCGAAACCCATAGGACGAAAGCAGAACCCAAAAGTAGAGCTCTGGACTAACACAGTCTACCGTATCGGAAGCAATATACAAATAGGGATCTTCCAGATGGGGGTTTCCGAAAATAGGGGACCCTAATGTAGTACCCTAACTAGTAGGATCCTTATTATAAGGACCCCAGAATAAGGTACCCCTTAACTTTCGGAGACTCCCATATACACACAACTACCGTATCGGAAGCAATATAACCCTAAACCCTAAACCTTAAACCCTAAACCCTAAACCATCTTCCAGATCATCCCGGAGGTCTGGGTAGGAGCAAGCCTTCAGCCTTGGGGCCTCAGGTGCTTCTGGCCGTGGCAGCCGAGAGTGCTGCCGCAAATGCCGGCCTCATAGCCGGCCAGGTGAGAATCGGGGTTTAGGGTTAAGACTTTAGGGTTTAGGGTTTAGGGGTTTAGGGTTTAGGGTTTTTTTCGGAAGACTTTAGGGTTTATAGGGCATTTGCAGACATCCTTGCGAGCATTGTTGCCAGTACGACACGGAATGCTATGATGGCAGTCCAGCACAGGATCAGGAGTGTCTACTACAGGGGCCTCTAATATAACCTATACTATTTTTGGGGGTTCCTTCTTATGAGTATAGTATAATATACCCCACAACCCTATCCTAGTTATTAAGGCCCCTATGTCAGGAGTCATTCGCACGGCACTTGGCTCGCAAACAGGGTTCGGAGCCAACAAGAAGCTAGAACCCCAGAGCCCGAAACCCGAAGCCTCAAAGCCGAAAACTCGGACACCCTTAACGAATCACATCTCTAGAACTTAACAGGCCCATTTGCAACCCAAACCCTGCAGGCCTCGAAACCAAAACACAAAGCCATACACCTTAAAGAACTGCGAAACTTGTGCTTAGACTTGCGCCCCGAACCCTAAAGAGCCGCTTATAGCTTGTTGGCAACATGTCCGGCACGGCTCTCCGCCGTTGCGCCACAGCTCTGGGTGAGACCCCGGAAGTGGAGATGACGAAGCGGAGGCCCCCAGGCTAAACAGTAGTTTCATTTTGGGGTAGGAATAACGAGTAACGGTATTCCCATATAGGCCAGATACCAGCTGGAGTCTAGTGACAATTTAGTATAAGGAACCTGATTTAAGAAACCGTGGGCCTCTGACTCCCAAAATAGTAGGGTTCATATAAGGAACCCTAGTAAAGGCCCAAGGTTTCTTAATCAGGTTCCTACATTACCCCAGATGATGGCCGGCCCCTTTATTTCGAATCAATGCTTTAGCATCTCGGGCGTAGGTCTAATTTAGGGCGTGGACCTTACTTTGAGGACGAGATGTACCGTAAATGGCTTGAAGGTGCATATGCACAAGGCTCATATGAGCCTTCAGGTATGGCGGGAGGGGTGTAGGGCTTCTGATTTGGGTTTATTAGGGTTTCCGAGGTACAATTTGATGATGCCAGTGTCCTCTGTAGGCTACTTTCAGTTTCCATTGCTTGGGGTTTGAGACTTGAGCCTGCGGTGAGGGACCAGGGTTTGCGGGTTAGAATAAATGCTACACCCTAAAATACCCTACACCCAAAAACCCTAAACCCCAAAGCCCCAAAGCCCCAAAAACCCTAAACTCTAGAATCCTAAAAATCCTAAATACACTAAACTCCGAACTCCAAGCTCGCAGAGCGATGCTTCGGCAGAGCTCCTGCTTGTGCAGCTTACGTTTCCCTGAGGTCAGGAAGGGAGGAGGTCGAGTTTCCGATGTATACCGTGGAGATGCAGGCCTTTCTCTTAGGGGCTGAGTAGGTAAATTTGAACCTTTTGGGGCTTATATAATCCTGCTATAGTTCAAACGGTTAACCTGCATTTGGGCAGGGTACTCAGCCACTCAGTTCTTGAGATGATCACACCCTCATCTCACATAAACCCAAGCCCGAATAACAGCCCCTAAACCCTAAACGCTAAGCCCTTGTTTTTAAATCCTAAACCCTAAACCCTAATCAAGTTTATAAACCCGTATATAAAACCCTGAGAACAGCGAAACCCAAAGCCCTAAGTTCCATGCAGGCCCTTCTTAAGATGACGGAGTTGAAGCCCTACGAGGACACTCAGCTCTCCAACCGGGCTTAGGGTTTGCAGGGCTTTTAGGTTTAGGTTGGGGTTTAGGGTTTAGGCTTTCGGTCTTAGGGCGTAAAGGGCTTTAGGGTTTAGGTTAGGGTTTATAGGATTTAGGTTAGGCTTTACAAGGACTTAGGGTTTAGGGTATTGTTTAAAGGGTGTTGGGTTGATGGTTTGGGTTTGTAGGTCTTGGGGAATCTTTTCCGGCTCCTTATATGCACAACGGTGGCTCAGGTAAAGGTTGAGAACCCCACAGTAGCCTGCCGTTTCAGCTTAGTACTACTCCGAAAGTTCGGGCCTCGCCTGCCATTTTGTCAAGTTTCGTTCCCACACTCCCAAGCCTACAAACCCCATTGAACCCTCATTAAGCCGGCATGAACCTCTTATCAAGCCCTGCACCATGAACCGTTAAATCCACCAAGGAGATGCGGGCCATGGGGAGCCTGACCGAGTTCAGTGAAAGCCTGGGGCACGCGATCTTCGTTTCCCACCAGTGGGCCGGTCACCATCATCCCGACCCGAAGCATCAGCAGCTCCGGAGATTTTGCTTGAAAGATAAGAGTTGCTATAAGGGTTGTTTATAAGGATGATATACTGGTTGCTATAAGAGTTTCTAATAAGGGTTACTCTAATAGATCAGGGAACCCCAAACCCTTATGTAATACCTTGTAGGAGCACGTATAGAGCCCTTGATGCAACCGTTGTTGCAAACCCCAAATTCCAAAGCTCTTTGCTCAAATGGTCGGGAGGTTGAGTGTTCAGGGCTCAGGGCTACTGAGAGGACCAGCACACTGAGCAAATGAGATAGGTTTAGAGAGGAGCTATATGCACGATAACCTCTATTCGGGTGCCTCTAAATCTGCTTGCAGCTTGTGTACTAAGTCCCCTGATCCTCTCAGTGTTCTCCGCAGCCAAGGCTTTCATGCATTGTTTAATGATCGCATGTACTTTCTTTCTCAGATAGGCGGAAATGGGTATAACGCTCTATGGTTCTGTCCCTAATAATTACCTTACGAACTGCAGGTCGAAACAGGGCCCGAATCTACTCTGGCAGTAAGGATCTTTCAAGAAGCCATGAAGAATCTCTTGTCAGGCGTCAGCAACTTGGCTTCCCAGGAAGCAAGCGGCTGGTGGTTTAGGTTGCAGGGTTGAAGCTGTAAAAGAGTTTCTTACAAGAAGGCTCCTGCTAAGGGATAGCGATATTAAGGCATCCGGTTCTCCGTTTTCCTTGTCGGGGGGGTGGGAGGTCCGTACAGGTCCCTACACTCTGAATTTTGTGTCACGTTTTGACAGGCAGGCCGAGAAGTAACCTGTGACATTTAATTACTCTTGAAGCCTGATGCAAGAAATTACTTTTTTCAAAACAGCTATGGGAGTAGCTGCAGCTCCCGAAAACAGGTGACTAAATTCCAAACTCAGAGACCTCCAACACCAAACCCTGAACCTTCCAGCTTTGAACTTTGTACTTTAATTTCAAGCTTTTGAACCCAACATCCTTAAACACCCGGCGTGAACACTGGTTGTTTATATGTAGGATGTAGGGTTAGTGTTTAGGCATGACGGACCCTCAAACTCAACTGTCTGGTGCTTAGTAGGGAATTGGGGAATGGATCCCTATAGTAGTAGTCCTTATATAACCCCCAATAATAGTCTCCATAATCCATTCCCCCATTCCCTACTAAGAACCAAACAGTCAAGAGATCCCTGCGACAGGCAAGGTTCGACTTCCCATCTCTGCAGAGCTGGCTTTCGGCCGCTTACAGTGCCCAAGTGCAGCTCGCACTCAGTCAGTCGCAGGAGCTTAGAGGTTTGGGGATTTAGGTAAAAGGGTTGGCTTTGATCCTTTTGGGTCTCCATGTTTAGTCCGTGGAAGAAAGTTTGCGAAATGCCAGTATTTAAGGGAAGAGAGATAGGGAGAGACAAAGAGGGCGGCGAGAGGAGATAGTCGCGGGTACATCGAATTTCCGGAAAAGCAGGACATGCCTGAGAGATCCGCTGGTAGGATTCTTGCAACTGACCCTATAGCCCCTAAACCCTAAACCCTCGAACAGACCTCATGAAGCCGTGCCTGCGTCGAGGGAGTGTGCGAGTCGAAACCCTCGAACCCTAAACCCTGCAACACCCCTAAACCCCAAACCCGAAACCCGAAACCCTAAACCCTAAACCCAAACCCTGACAGGCCCGGGGTGCCGGATTGTAGGGTGTTCGGTACCAGGGCCTGACATAGTAATTAGGATGTTCATAAAGAAAATAGTGTAGTCTAGTCGAGTCTCGCTGGTCTAGTCTGATCTAGTATAGGCGTGTTTGAGCAGGTAGGACCCCCGCCAGAAACCTAGAACCTTCAACCCTTCAGCCCTAAACCCCGAACCCTATCCCCTAAACCCCCTTCTCTCAACACCCTAAGCCCTAAATCCTTAGCACCAAACCCTAAACCCAAGGCCGCAATCTCGAGCCATACCCAGACGAGGGAATCCAGAAAGTAGAACCCCTAATTTTGGGAACCCTATACTACTTCTTCGATCCTTGCAGAAATCTGCGTAGATATCGGGCCAGCCGAGGCCAATGACTTCCAATCGATGCCCCTCTTCGTGTGGTACGACTACCTTTGCTGTCCTCAAGACCCGTTCCTGCGCCTGAATACTATACAATCCTGTACTTTACTTCGAGTCTTGCTTTGCTAGATTTCGGATTTTTACAAAACTCGCTTTTTTGGGGCTTGGTCTTTTGCTAAGAACCGCTACAAGACGTGGGACGTTCCGTTAGTTGTCACAAAGACCTCATTAAATTCCAGGTCTTCCGTCGCAACTCACCGCCGACAGGGCGCCATTCGGAGTATCCCCACGTACGTCGCAAGATGTGAGTACTTTGTCATCCTGTGCCCTGTAGTGGAGCACGTGGATGAACGGAGAATGCTGAGCCTGGCATCCTGGGCTGAAACTTGCCACTTCTTGAAATGCTTGGCACTGTTGCACGATATCCGCATAGTATAGTATAGTATGGTGAATATAGTACAGTATAGTATAGTAAATATATATATATATAGTTTAGTCACTATATTCGCATAGTATAGGCTGGTCTTCAGATACCTGCGCGGTCTTCTAACCTCAAAGCCTGTGACCCTAAGCCCTGAAAGCCCAAAGCCATACAAGCCAAAGATGGTTGGGCAGACATAAAGAGGAGCTAAAGAAACAAAAGCTGGACCAAGGAAAGGGGATGGTGTAGGACTGAGCGACTTGCTCGGGAGCTCTCAGCTCGGAAGCAGGGTTACAGCATCGTGATCGAGGGCACCATGCAGCAAACCCTCAGCATCTTAGCTGCAAGTATTGAGAGATTAGGGTTTAGGTTTATTAATGGGGGTTTTCAGAAAATAGTGGCCCTTGGGACGCATCCCTATATTAAGGGTCCTGGTTTTTAGAGCTTTATAATGTGAGGGTTCTTGCTTAAGGACGTCGCTCTTGAAGTGGGGTGTGCCAGAGACCCTAAATAGGCTTCGCCCTTCACAGGCTTCGCCCTTCACCGAAAACCCGAAACCCTCAACCTCAACACCGCAACCCTAATGAGAGATGAAGCTCCCTAAACCCTAAATCTTAAAGCACCGTCCTTGCGAAGTAGGAGGCGAAAAAAAAGCCCCGAACCCCAAACCCTAAAGTCCACGGCCTCATGTAAGCTCAGATGGTTGGGCAGATATGAAAAGGAGCTCAGAAAAAAAAAGAAGCTAAAGCAGGCATGGACATCCTGCGTCTCTTGGAGGCACCGGGGCTAGGGACATGGTCGCGCGAGTCGGACAAGCCCATTGTGGCGACTTGGTCTGCTCCATCGATCCAACTTCCCTTTCCTTTTTTTTTAAGTTTGAGTTTCCGAAGCCAATCAATATAGGGGCCTTAATATTGGCCTGTACTATTTTTTTTTGGGGGGGGGTCCTCATTATAAGTATAGTATAATGGCCCCCCGAAACCCTATTCTAATTATTAAGGCCCCTATATGATTTCAATCTGCAGCTCCCGCAAGGATCCTGTGTTCTTTCCTTCCTAGCAGAAACCCAGGCGAGTGCATTGACTCAGATGATCTGGAACAAGCTGCTTTACCTCCTGGAACAAGGTTGGATTTATGGTTTTTGGGGTTAAGGGGTTTAGTGGGTAAGAGCTTAGACCTTTTGAGGATTCCGCTTCTTTGAAGCTAGGCACTAAAACAGCGGCGGTCTACCGGTGCACCGTTGTAGGGTCGCCACGTCTACTTGCATGAAGTATCAGGTGATCTACATGGCTACAGATTCCTTCTGAGCCGGCAAATGCCTTGCTGCTACCGCGGCCTCGACATGGATCCTGTCGATGGGCTAGTCCCAGCTTTCCGTACCGACCTGGACCCCTTTGAGGACCCTGTCCGTCGTTCTCCGATACCCAACTTTTTTTAAGCTCTGAAGCAGTTGCACGTGACCCCAGGAGCCTCGCACTGCAGGGTTCTTATGGAAGTTATTCTGTTCATAAAGGGCTGTGGAGGAAGCAGATATCAGATATCACCAGATGAGAACTGCCTTGGTCGTCTGCCGTCTTCGTCCATCATCGCAATCGTCCTTTGCGTTCTGATTTCCTGACGGGGCATTGTTCAGGACTTAGAAGCCGCAAACCTGGAAGATTCCTTTACAAGCAAGTCTTAAAAGGAATCCTTAGAGATTTCCTCTTCCGGGTCCTCACAGGAACCCTATAATACAAATAAATGTAATACTCATGCCTGGAAATCCTAAGGCTTAAGTGTCAAACCCAAGATCCTGAGAAGAAGGGCCACAAAATCAACAGTAGCAGCTCAACCTCAGTAACTAGCAGTTTCAATAACAACAACACCAACAACAACATCAAACACACCAACAACCACAACAACACCAGCAGCAGCAACAGCAACAGCAGCAACAGCAACAGCAGCACCGGCAACAACAGTAACAACAAGAGCAACAGCAGCAACAGCAGCAGCAACAACAGTTAATATCACTGCACAAAAGAAGCAATAATCATAAAGCTGTTGGCAATGGCAATAGTAACTATCATTATATGACATGATTAGCTACACTTCTAGCAAACATGTCAGAAATTTGAAAGCCATAGAAATTATAATTGCAATAACAATAGTAGCAGTATGTAGCAGCAGTAGACAAAACAGCCCAAAATACGTAATTAGTAGTAATCGTATTAATTATCACAATACTAGCAATCATATGGGTCATAACGAAGACAATAATCGCCATGTGGGTAAAGCCGTAATAACAGTCATGGTACTTATACGCGTGATAATAGTAACAGTTTTATCAACAGTAACAGTAGCAATATAATTGCAGCAGAAAAAGCAATCATACTGCATATAGCCGTTTTCGTTGATCTCAGTAGCACACCCAATGCCCTCCTTGACGTTGACCATCGCCTTGTCGCAAAACCTTCTCGTAATCCTAGGCGGCCCGACCTCCGAGTGAGAGTGTCAAAACCGTAAGCATAAATACCCTCGAATCTTTCCAGAAGGGTACATGTACCCTGGGAACGCCTTCATGGCCAGAGTACATGCTGCATGGGTACATGCACCCTTGTTATACAGATCTTACAGAACTCTGATTGATCCATGGCCTTGGTTCAAGCATCGAAGAGACCTCTGAAAGGAGCCGCATTAGCAATCCGACACCAATCACCGTCGACAGCAATCAAGGGGTTTTGAAGCTGTGAACTACGAGTCCTCATCACTGTAGAAATTCCAGGTCTGCCAGGGTACCCTAGACCCTGAACTCTAAACCCTAAAACCTAAAACCTGAACCGGAGGATGCGGATGCCTTTGCCCTGGCCAGATTTCTGCATCAGTCCGGTTTCCGGAAGCCTGTAGAGCGTAGCCCCTTGGCTGTAGGCATATTGGGGACATTGGTTCAGGGTTTAGAGCTTAACAGTAGGCGTGCTACTTTATGGTATATAACCTGTACGTATAATATGTATATATATATATATACAACATGTACATATAAGCATATACATATATATATATATATATGTATATATATATATACACTTATGAATAGAGGGGGAGAGAGGTGCCTCTCTGTGTGTGTTTACACCTTCTAAATGCCTTTAGACAACCCTGATAAGATGCTTCTTTGAGAGGCTCTGGGTGGTCGCCCCTCTGCTTTGCAGCTGTGAACGGGGACCCAATGCTCGTCCGTGCCCTTCTGAACGAGAAGGCCTTGGGTGGTATTGAGAAGAAGAGGGTTTGAGGAAGTAGGGTCCTATAGGGATTACTTGAAGGGGCAGGGGACTTAGTAAGTTGGTTATAAGTAGGGTTATAATTAGGGTAACTCCATTTAGGGCACTTATAACTCTACGTACAACCTACTTACTAAGTCCCCTGCCCCTTCAAGTAGGGTTTAGGGATTGGGGTTAAGGCTCCAATCAAGCCTCCTGGAATTCTGCCATGGCACATCCATATTCCAGGGGTTTCAGCGGTTTTTGTTTATTGCAAGTGCTTGTTGATATTTCTTTGAGGTGTTTTGGCTTATTCGTTGGGGTTATATGGTTTATGGCTGTTCGCTTCAAGGTTGTGGGCCAAGTGTTGGGGCTCGCGGTTCCAAATTTGGGGCTTACATACCTATAACACGCCTAAATCCGAACTTCTTCCAGCAGCAGCGCGCTGAACAGGCTATCTTTGTTTCACAGCATCAAGCTGCCACCCCTCGCGAGCCCAGCAAGCCTTAATCCAGAATTTCGCTGTAGATGGTAACCAGTGGCAGATCGACCTCTCTTTGTCTCTCACTCTCTCTCTCTCTATGTATATATATATATACAAATACATTTATGTATACTTGTATACCTATCAGTATACCTATGTGTGTCTTTCTATTTATGTATCTGTCGTTCTATCTTGATAAAACAATATGCTACCCTCCCCTCCGAAGGATCCAGCATTTTTAGCCTTGTATTGAGCCAGAAGCAGCTGATTCAGCTGATTCAGAAGACCATGAGGTGGATCCATGGGGGGGGGCGGGCGGG
>BGNK01002417.1:2915-23076 GCA_003297005.1 Symbiodinium sp. clade A Y106
AGAGACATGTTTGGCCCTCAACTGTTCGTGAAAGTCAGCTTGTACAGTTGCGCCAGCATTTTGCTGCCGCTGGATACCCTTCGCTGTGAAAAGTCAGCTGTGAACAAACGAATAACTGTCCCGTCAGTGTCTTTCTTGTTCTCTTCTCCTTGTGATTCACGCTTTACTGCTTTATGCTTTCAGCTTTTTCAGGCTCATCACATTGTAGTTTCCACACTTCTGTTGCCATGCACTCCAATGTGTTGGGATCAGCGCACGATCCTCTACTACCTTTGACCAGATGGATCCAGTACACCCAGACAGAACTTCAAAGCGTTCGCGCTGATCTAATTCATCATCGTGAAGAAGAACTCTCGGTACGGCGCCTACAGCAGTCTCAGCTTGACTCTCTACAAGTGCAGATCCGTGAATTAGCTCAACAGCAAACTGAGTTTTCGGAGCAAATGACAGAAGTGGCCAACGCGGTAACCGACATGTTTCACCAACTAGGAGTCCTTCGCAANACTGAGTTTTCGGAGCAAATGACAGAAGTGGCCAACGCGGTAACCGACATGTTTCACCAACTAGGAGTCCTTCGCAATACTTTCAATCATGCTATGAACGACATGCTTCGTCATTTTGACAGCCCCCAGCAGTTGCCGCCAACACAATTGGCTGCTACACAACCGGAAGATGTCCCAGTCTCATAAAACAACTTCAGACTTCACCTGCAGAGGCTATGTAAAAGAATACTGCTCCTTGCTGTGCCATTAGTTACTTTTACCAATCGCGATGTTGTTCTTCAGTACTGGGCTCGAGGATAGTTTCGCTCCCTACAACATGANTGCACTGGGACTTTCAGAACTACGTCATCAGGTTTGACGTGGAGATTCGCGACCCTGTCTACACTAGCGGCCTCACTCAGCACTACCATCTTCAGCTGAGTCATCGAGACACCATTGATAATGCAAAATATCTCCTGAGCCAACAAGTTTGGGAGCGTAACGGTCGCTATCTACATCCTTCGAAATACCAGCTTCAGCAGTTAGGAGTTCACTTCGGTTTCACCAAGTCTTCATGATAGCTTCAACACTTGCTCCAATCCTGGTAGTTCGCACTGCAGCGTGAAAATAGCATACCGGCTGTGACCGGTGTTGTGTGTGTGTGTGCAACTCCTGTCTCTAAGGATTTAGGACTCATGTAAGCATTGTACAGAAGCAGGGGAGTGCGGCATGACTGTGGGACCGCACTCAATGAAGCTACCACAGTCATGGGATACCGAGTCTGATCAACTCGGCGTACTTGCAATTCTTCGGATTAGAGCCGGGCCCCCTGTGGCGGCAAAGAATCACACAATAAAAATGAACATATGTAACCTAGCAAACGGCATCCCACGGGATGACCGGTCAGCAAGTGTGTGTGTGTGTGTGCGTGTGGGTGTGTGTGTGTGTGTGTGTGTGTGTTTGTGTGCGCGTGTTTTGGGCGGGTTTCTACGTTGCCTTCTGCGCGACTGCGTGCCCTCTGCCCTCAGGACCTGGTCTGCTCCCGAGCGGTTACAGAGACCCTGAAACAGAAGGAGCGGACATCGGCTGAGCTGCAAACCATCGCGCGCCAGGAAAACAGCAGGAGCTGGTTCCGGCGGCCTCAGGCCCGTTTGGAGGAGATGGCAGCCATGGAGACTGCAGTGGTGGAAGAGCTTGCCAGCAAGATGGACCAACAAGCAGCCCTGAAGCGAAGCAAGGAACAGTGCATGGAACAGTTCCGGCGCTCTCTGAAGCAGTTGGATGACAGATGTGCATCTCATCTTCATGTTGTTGCCGACGACTTCAGCCGTTCATGGCTGGGCGCAACGGAGAAGATTGGACAGGTCGCCGGAAGTGTCGGAGCTACTGGGATGCGTGGAAGCCCCAAGAAAGAAAGCGACGCCCTGAAACCGTCGAAGACCCTCATGGCAACGCTGGCCACCACGGAGCCAGGATCTCCCTCTCCAGCCACTGCGCAGGCGCAGCAAGCGCAGCAAGCGCAAGCCGGAGCGCAACAATCACGAGATGATAGGACCGACAGCGAGCTCTGCGAACTCGACGCCCAAGCCCAAGCTCCTCACATTGAGTTTGCTGCCACGCCAAGCTCGCGCACTGGCCACACACGGGAATCCAGCACAGGAAGCCAAGTTCGTGAAGGCATCGCTGCAAAGGACAGCCTGCCTGAATTTGCAACTGCTGCATTCGAAGCCTCTGTTGATTATGCTTCGCCGTCGCCCAAAGATACGCTGAAAGCACTACCTGTAGAAGCCGAACATCCCGACAGTGAGTCCGACTCGTACCCTTGGAGCCTTGAGCTTCATTTCGATGAGCATGTAAAGAAACTTGGCTTTGAGATCGTGTGGGAGGCTGAGCGTCCCTGTGTGGGAAGCATCGTTCCAGGTGGCGAGGCAGAAAGGGCTGGCTTAGTTCCTGGTGCGGTAATCATGGACATGAATGGTATTTCCACATTGGGGAAGTCGCGTGACGAGCTGATGCCCTTGTTGAAGATTCGGCCTTTGCAACTAAACGCGCGCATCCCCGGCGGGCACTTGGTGGACAGCCATTAGGCCCATCCACCAATGCCCCGCTCGAATAGAGAGCCTGAGGCTTGTGCGGAAAACGGTGTGAATGCTGTCTTTGCTCCGTGCTCGGATCTTGTATGTTGCCAAGAAACTCTTGCATCTGCAGGAGAACTTGCTCCTCAACGAAAGAGGCTGCATCAAGCTAACGGACATGGGCCTCGCGAAGGTGTGCGACGGTAGGCTAAGCAGTTTGTTTTGGTATGCATGAATTAGGGGGGTTGCTCTGGTCGCTGCTGTGCCTGCCGGCCTCTGCCCGTCAGATTTGTGTCGGCAAGACATACACTGCCTGCGGCACGCCGGACTATTTTGCACCAGAGCTGATCGCATCTACTGGCTGCGGTCTTAAAGTCGCATCATACCACATCATTTCACCAAGAGAGTATGTATATATATATATATATATATTGGTGCCACCACAGAGGTCACACGAACGCGGTGGACTGGTGGACGCTGGGCATCTTTCTCTTCGAGCTCCTCAGTGTTGGCCTCGCTTGCCCCACGTTTGCGAGCGTCCCGTTGTCTTTTTGCGTCGCGTTGGTTCGGAAGAAGCGGGTGCGAAAACTCACATCGGTGTTACAACCGGGACTAGGGCCAGGGAAAATGAACACCACGATCGGCTATCCCCCGCTCCGTCTCAAAGCAGATGTATGGGTGATCCGTTAACGGGGGGACGACGTGGACACGGGCTCAATGGGACCGTTTACCGGAGTCATCGATGCTATATCCGAAAAATATGCAAGACAGATGTGACGGCTCTCAGGGCTCTGAGGTCTCTGAGGCTCTGAGAGGAGCGCGTAGAGCGAAGGCTCTAAGTTGACGCCTCTTAGAGCTGTGAGAGCTCTCCGGGCTTTTTGCTCTGAAGGCTCTGAGGGCTCGTCGTAGGACCCTTCGGGCTTTGAGGGCTGACGAGAAATTTGTGCCGCCCAAAGCCCGCTGCTCAGCTGCTGCTCATTATTCTAAGGCGTACGTAATTCTAAGGCGTACATAAAATGGTTATTATTACGACGTCCAAAGAGCGTCTCATGTACACTAGTATTTGCCACCGTGTTATTCGTCCTGTTTTCTGAGCGTGTGGATTATTCCCAGGGACCGGGAAAAACCAGCCAGCTGATTTACCTCGTGTTACGGATATGGTACCATCGTGCGTGGTACGGCCAGGCAAAACCAAAGTTTTAGTTGACTTGTTAAAATCCGGGATGCAGGTTTGAGTGGGCTTTTAACGGGCGGCTATCTCGTCTTCTAATTAGTCACGCCGGGGGACAGGGCACAGAAACACTGGCAAACCTGATCAGCAGGCTCACTGGTCTTCTTGCTGCTGTGGCTCAAGCGATCTCAAACCACGAAGTTGCACCTCCTTTCTTTTACGGTGTCGTCGCACACGGAGAGATCTCAAGGGCCAGCTCATGCCAGGTACCCTCTAAGACTTTGAGCAGCCTTATGCCTTATTTCTGACTTTGAGGTGGCCACCCGCCTTTCGAGTCTTCGTACCCAATGCAGCCCGGAACCAAGCCGTGGTTTCATGTTTCGGGTCCGCAGCAGGAAATTAGCCCCAAGGACTTACCAGAAAATCATGCGCGGCATCGCGAAGGCTTGCATGCTCGCAGAGCTATCAGCCAGTGTTGAGCGAACTGGGCATGACTGGAAAAGGTGGCGTTCCCGCCCAAGTGCAAAGGCGCAGCCGAGGAGTGCGGCAGCGGCTGGAAGCTTTTTGGAGATTTAGACTTTGGGATAATATGTAGGAGGCTTTGGTTTGGCACAGGGCGGCTGCATTGCCGGAGGGGCTTCGGCTTGTGGGCTCATCGTGCTGGAGTCTTGAAGCATTTTCCCGGGCTTCATTGAGCCTTCCGGTTTCAAATCTTGAGACATTTGATTGAGAGTTGCATCAGTCCAGTTTGCTGGCATGGCTCTGGTCTTCGATGAGTGCTGCTGCTGTGTGGTGTCCTGGACAAAATATTCGAGCTGATGGTAGAAGTAACGCGGAAGACTCTTCGGCTTGTCATCAACAAAGGGGGCACGTCGCCTGGCTGTCCGACTGCCAATGTGACAAGGAAGCACGAGGTTCAAGCTGCGCCAAGAAAGACCAAACCTTCCTGAACAAGAAATGGCACAAGTTTTGCTTACGAGCCTCTGCCAGTTCTATGAACTCTCTAAAGGATGCTGACAAGCATCGAACGGCAGATGTGACGTAGGCCAAAATCTCGCGAGGCCTGCCATAGCACAATGCAGCAACCGTTACCGAGGAAATCAATTTTCGCTGGTTAGGTGAGCAGATGGTCACGTGATGTATGTTACTGTTAAGTTGTGGTGTTGGTGAACCCTGCCTGTTTTTGACTCCTTTTGGTTTGCGACCGAGCCAGCGAGCCGTGGTACATCGTGGCACCCTACATGCGCATTTGTATACAGTTAAGCTGGCAGCTACAAAAGAGCTGTTATGTTTGCGCGCTGTGTGGTTCAAACTGATGTCTAGTCTGTTTTAATGGAAGGGCCCTGCCTTTGAGCGGTAAGTGCCCCTCTGTATTTAGTTTGAACGTTTCACTATTCTTGAGTTACCCTTTGGCGAATTGTTGCCCAGAACAGAGACGGCAGGATGGGGAAACTTAGGCACTCAGCTGCATTTCCACTTGAATTTGGAACGTCCGCGCCAGTTTGCAGGATTTGGTCAAGAGCCTCTGCAAGCACGAGCCTTCGGAGCGGCTTCCCATGAAGAAGGGTGGCAGCCGGAACATCAAGTCGCCGCTGGGACGTCGAGGGTGATATGATGATGGTGATGATGAAGTGTCAGGGTGTGGGCTGATGATCTTTTATCTGCGTCTACGTTCAGCTTGATTGTTGATCCGAAGGGGCCTATTTTCCGAGCACCAGGAGCACTGAGCTACATGTAGCCTCCGAGCAGCAGGGGAAAGCTTGAACATCCACGCAAGCCTTCAGTGCACCACCATTGCAACGGGGCACTTGTCCTCTGCGCTGCTTGCCGTTAGCATACCGAATAGGACGGACTTTCCTTCAGTTTCTGAGACTGAGAGTGGCGAAATCATGGCCAGTCTTCAAAAATCGCTCAAAGAGTCCAGGAAGTTGGGTTGTACGGCTATGCATGCGCTAGCAAAACGAGATCAGGCACCCTTTCTACAAGGGTTTCGACTGGACAGCATTCGAGACGCTCAAGCTCTGGCCTCAATATGTGCTCTTAGGAGTTCATCGGGGGCTGGTGCAGTGGCCCTTTTTGGGGTTTGCCTGATTTGCCTGACGCAGACACCAGGGCTCGAGCTTTTTTCGTTCTCTCCGCCATGACCCGCAAGAAGTCCGGCGCCGGGCTGGGCAATTCTTTGACCAATGACCGCCGAAAACGTGCGGAACAGGGTTACAAGGCCAGCGGTGTCGCGGAGGACAAGGCGCACAGGTCGGTGCTCGAGCAAACCTCGCTGGATGATTTTATCGCCAAAGCAGAGAACCTCGCAAGCAATCGAAGCCCCGTGTTTGGCCATTCCGTGATGCTCCGCCTTTCGGACTGAGGCTTGCGAAGGCCGACTTCCACGCGATGAGAGGCTGTCCGATGATGCGTTCCGGGGTTTAACAGAAGAGGGATCAGGACAGATGCTTCTGCCATAGGTACGGATGCATAATGCCCCACAGTAGGCTGTTGGTGGGTTTAGGCTTAGGCGGACACGCCGGATGCTGGAATCAGAGTCTCGCTCTCGCACCTCGGCAGGTCAAGCTGTCGAGTGCACGACAGAGCCGCAGACTGCAATGGAGGTACAGTCATGCGGCATGCGATCCTGATCCTGTCTTGGAGTCCGATAATGCAAGGGGTTCGCCTCGAAGATGGCTCGAGCAACTGTGTGGGCTTGGTAGCCTACTTGCGTCTCAGGAGATCATCTACCGAGCAGCTTTGGATCCGGCAGCCACCCGCGAGACTTAGGCTTCAGATTGTCGTCATATTCCACGAGCACAGGACCACGGGTCTAGCTCAGGAGAGGGAGGCTGAGGCCAAGAAGGTGGACGTGCCCATCCCCTGGCGCCCGCCCTGGAAAGAGGCGAGAACGTTTGGTTTTTTCAAAAAGGAGGACCAAAACATAGCACAAGACTTGCTAAGCAGACGTGCAGACCCGCCTTGAGGGCCGAGGAGGAGGAGGAGGAGGCATGTTGACGGGTGCGCCATCTGCCAGGCTTCTTCCGCAGAAGAGCTCGCCTCGGCCGAGGGCCAAGCTTTCCTCGAATGGAGGCAGGGCACCCGAAGTTCCCGACAGGTCAGTTGTCAGTTCTCGTGCGAAAACGAATCAGCACAGAGAGACCTTTGAATCTGATGCAATCTCCTGCATTTTGCAAAGGGGAACGTCTCGTACGAATGCTGGGTTCTTTCGCAACGGCTAGATTCCGGGGTTCAAGCGCTGTCACGAGTCGTTCTAAAGTCAGTCTTGAGGCGAGGGCTTGCGAAGCTCGAAGAAGAGGACAGGGCAAGCCCGGTGTCAGAGCCAGAAACGACGATTCGAACTGCTGCTCGAACCTTTGAGGATGGGTTGGTATTGACGCCTTACGAGCGAAATCTGGACTTCTGGCGCCAGCTTTGGCGCTGCGTCGAGCGCAGTGATGCGCCTCGGAGCACTGTGACGTTCGTTCAGCCTGCTGGTCCGGATCAGCGCTCGTCAGGTCCTCGTGCAGATCCTGGACGCACGGGATCCTGAATTTTACAGATGCCGGGATCTGGAGCGCTACATCGAGCAGTTTCCGAACAAACGCCACCTCCTCCTTCTCAACAAGGCCTGCGCTCTTTTGCACCAACGGACTGGAGCTAGTGCCCTGAAGGCCGACTTCTTGAACGCAGAACAGCGCGAACAGTGGACAGCCTATTGGAAAGAGAGGAGTGTGGAGACCATCTTCTTCTCTGCCCTGCGGGAGCTCCAGAGGCAGCAGGCCTCTGCATCATCGAATCGCCTGTCGGAGAAGGCAGATGAGGCCGAGGAGGAGGACAGCACCAGTGACCTCGCTGACAGCGATGCAGAGGAGGAACTGGGGCATTTGGACGATGTGCAAAGTTCCGCGAGCTCCCGACGTCTTCCGCCGCACGGTCCTCTTGCGGAGCACCGGATGAGTGGCGTTGCGGACTGCAGCCGGTTGTTGGACGAGCTGCAAGCCCGGATGCCTCCTGGAAGCAGCTCCAGGAGAGGCATCGTAGGCTTTGTGGGCTACCCCAATGTCGGGAAAAGCTCGGTGATCAATGCTCTTTTCGGGGCGAAGAAAGTGTCGATGAGCCGTACTCCCGGCAAGACGAAGCACCTGCAGACTCTGGAGCTCAGTGATTCTAACATAACTCTCTGCGACTGCCCGGGCCTGGTTTTTCCATCGGTGGTAGCCACCAGGGCACATCTGGTCATCAACGGAACCGTCCCCCTCGATGAGCTCCGGGATTTCATCGATCCCATTCGGCTTATCGTCGGCAAGATCGGCCCTGAACCGATCCTGAAGAGGCCTGCAGAAGGAAGCGCAGTGGTCTGCCACTTGCTCCTTCCCTGATCAGGTACGGTGTCAGTGCCTCGGAGGTTCCCTGACGCCAGCAAGAATCCTCCATGATTTGGGAATGGGTTGGAGCTTCTTCTGTGAGATACATGGAGGTCCGGGACGGTGCCATCCGCCGTGGCGTCGGAGAGACCTCGGACGAGATGGCGCATCAGGAGCTTTCGACGGCACAGGTAGGCATGAAGCCGTAAACACCTTGCCTCGCAGGTTCTGTGTGGCCTGGCGACGCACCGGCACCACTTCCTAAGAGTGGGTGTGCCGGATGAGACCTGGGCTGCGCGGCGAGTGCTCCGCGATTTCTGTGCCATGGCCGAAGGATCAATGCGATGCGGACGTAGGACACGCGGACGCGCCTCAACGCCGCAGCGATGCGGCGTGCACATGCTTTGGCCGTGGCCGTGGAACTGCTGCAACTCCGAGGCACTGGGCAGCTGCTGCACTGCGAGTTTCCGCCGGGCTGCGAGTCCAGTGTGCTGATCTGCAATTGTGAGGGTCTTGCCACAGAAAACGCGTGCGAGAGAGAGATTCATGCATATATATATATGTATATGTATAACATAATATACGATTTAAGAGAAAACATATAATATACAATATGTAATATGTAATGTAAGAAAAGCGACTATGTAATATGTAATATATAATATACACACTGTTTAAGATATAGCATATAACATATTCCATAGAAAACCTAAGATGTATTACATAGTATATAACATACATAACATATAAAGTGTATCACATGCAAAATATAGTATACAATATGCAGTAATAATCTGTAATACATAACATATACTATAAAATATAGAATGTATATAAAATATACAACATATGATATATCATAGATATTGTATAATAGATAACAGATAAAATATAATATATAATATGCAATATAATATATAATAGATAAGTTATAACATATAAGTTATAAGATATAAAATTAGTATACAACATACAATATATACTATACAGTATGTAATATAAACATCACTATATGTTCTATGATATATATATATATATATTTATAATTATGCCCCCACACCCCCAAGATCTACTTTCGTGGTTCTTGGTGCATGGGGCGCACGAAACACTGGAACGCTCAAAAAATCCAAAATTTCCAACATCAGAACTCACGAAACGCTGTAATGCTCAAAGAATGTCAAAATATGCATGCACATGGCGAAAGGCACTATCGTATCGGTATTTACGGTGATTTCGGCATCTCTGAGTAGTAGGCCAATGCAAAGAAGCAACTGTGCAGTCGTGTGGGAGAGGCGGGTGTAGATCTTGGGGGGGGGGGGTGACCTATATAATAATGCATATTTAGTATAACCTCTATGTATATATATATATATACAGATAGACGCAGATGCTGTTTCACGAAAGTCTTAAAGACACTGCTTACGCCACACAGCCTGAGACGGCGGCTTGTCGGGTTTTGGAATCAAGGCCCGAGAGCACTCAAAATTCGTTGAATTGGGCATTCGCGGACTTGCCCTCTGAAAACGCGCTGCGCCTCTGGCCAGCTGGGTCTCGCACGCCCCTCAAGCCCTACAGAAAGAAAGAGCTTTCTAACGAAGGAAGGAAGAACCCGGTTAGACCATATCTGCATCATTGTTTCTCATCTGTGGAATGCTGTAATATGCAAGTAAGCAGAAATGCAGCGTGTATGCAGGCCTGCATGTGTGCAGGTGCGTATGTATGAAACAATGAATGAATGAAGGAATGAAGGAAGGAAGGCTGGGAGGGAGGAAGGAAGGAATACATGAATGACATGAACGAAACACAACACTGAAATGCAGTGAAGTGAAGTGAGTGAAATGAGATAATGAATGAGATGAATGATGAACTGAATGCATGAATGAAGGCAGAATGATGGACTAGAATGGAATGACAGGACATGAAATGAGATGAGAGAAAGAGCGAGTGAAGGAAAGGAATGACATGAAGTGACTGAATGAACGAATGAATGAATGAATGTATCAGGAATAGAATTGACTGGAAAGAAGGGATGAAGGAATGAATGAGATGTATGGATGCAAAACCTCGCCTAACTCCGTCGAGCGCGAGTGCTAACAAAAGTGGATGCATGCATGTATGCAAGTATGATCAAGTGTGCATGTATTGCATGTTTGCATGTTTGTGCGTATGCTTGTATGCATGATGTGTGAATCTATGCATTTAGAGATGAATGTATGTTAGTTTGGTTGGTCGTGATTACTGTCGCAGTTGTCGTCTGTTCTGCGCCCACAGCCCATACCAAACCATAGACACTAACAGACATAGAGGCAGAAGTGCGGTCGGCAAATGACAGGGCATCATTGTAGGTCGCCGCACACCCCCCACTCGGAGGCATGAGGTGGATGCAGCAGAGACCAGTGGAGTACATTCCTCCAAGGCAGTGTTGGTCCGCAGAGTCACATTCTCGAGGAAGAGGACCGTTGGGAGTTTTCACTCGGACAGGGAGGTTTCAAAGGCAGGCCAAACACTGTGTGACTTCTGGGTCGGCACTACTTCAAGGACTCCGAGTCGGACTTCAGCGATCTCGACGCATTCCTGGAGGCCTGGAAGCCACGGACCTTTGATGTGGACTTGGTGTTGCTTGGACATTGCCGCAGAGCTTTGCCTTTGATCCACCTCTCCCCGTGCCGCTTGACTTATGCCGATCCACGTCGCAGGCCGGCAAGGAACGGAAGATGACCAAGCGCAAGATCCGCCATCTGCAAAAGCAGATGGTTTCCCAGCGGAAAGATGCAGTCTGACTAGGCTACGGTATGTTGCGGTTACAGGTTTGCGGTGTCTTCGTTCGTGCTGACCGTGCTGACATCGGAGCGAACCCTGCGTCAATTTCTTCCTCACGGGGCCGCTTCATCTGCACGCACAGCCCAGGCGAAAGGTGGCACCATCGCTCCTCAGGCCCTGGAGAGAAAGAAGGCTCAATATGCTGGAAAAAACATTCGTGGAAAGACGGTTTTGGGATGACTGGTGATTGGAACTTCGACTCCAGGTAGATCCTAAGTCTGCAGCTTTCAACCGGATCGCCTTGGATGCAAGCCGTAGAATCTGAACTTTTCGGGATTGAGTTAGCGATCTATGCCAAAGCCGTCGGGATCGAACATGTATCACCCCTGAACGAGTCACATTGTCTGTACAGAACATGACAGCATCTGCGGTGTTTAAACAGCCTGGGCTGAGGACCTGGGTATGCCGCGAAGAGAGTGGCTGCGAGAAAAAAGCGTTTTGCCACTGTTGAGAGCTTTTGTTGCGAGCTTTTGCTGTGCTTCCACTTTGCCTGAAGCCCCGGCTCCGAGGATGCAGCCGCCCTATCGGCCCGTCGTCAAAAACAAGCGAGTGCAGCTCTGAGATTCGCCATGCGAAGTAAGGCCAGAGACTGTGACAATGTTGCACAGGTGCGCATGTCCACAATCCGCCCAAGGACTACTCGAACTTTTCCCAAGCGAAGGAGATGCCTCCCATCGTTCCCTACGAGGACGCTTCGCACTTGGATCGGTTCAGGTTTCATGGAGCGCAGTCTGTACATGTAGCAGAATACGTACGCTGCAGGCTAGCCGTTAGCATCTGCCGCCAGTGAAGCCGATTTGACAGATCGGTGGCCGTCTAATGTTGGCAGTGCAGGGGGGTTGGAAGCCACGGCTCATTCTCGTCTCCCAGGACGACGGCAGCAAGTGGGATGCTGACTTCGCTACTTGTGGCTAGCCGCGGCTAGTTGGCAGTGCAGCTGCTGGGGTCCCATTCAAGGGGTCAGATTTTTGGAATGGGGGTGGTGGCAACGATAGAACTGTTTAGGCTTAGGGTCCACCAGTAGTATTAGGTGAGACTAGGAATGGTACGAGCAGCAAGCAATAGTAGCAAGAGAATGGCAGTAATATGTAGTAAGAGCAGTCATGGTATGCAGGATCTGAGCCTGGGTTCAAAAGTCATGGTAGTAAGAGAGTACTTGCAGGATCTGTTGCAATTGTGGTGATGAGCCTCCTGCCACTCGCAGCGATTGTCTGGCGATCTCTGACACCACCCGCCCCCGTCCCCCGCGAACGTCTTTTGGGTGCCTTGATGAAGTAATCTGGCTGTTGAGTGCGAAGTCTCTGCGATCTGGGTTGCAGGTTCAGGGATCTCAAAGTTTTCTCTCAGGTATACTCTTAAACAGTCTGATCAATATGCTAATTTTTTTTGGATTTTTGGTAGTGTTGGACTGAGATCGAGATCCTCCTGGACATTTTCCTTTTCTCTTCGCATGCAGGTGATTCTGTTCGGAGACGTGCTAGTTTCATTCTTTCATCCTCCAGCTTGGAGTGTTGGAAATTCCGGTCTTTACAAAAATTGGCAGTGGATGTAGTCTTCCTGGTCGTCTTAGGGGTGACAAAACAGGCACTGTATTTGGTGCCCATCCTCCGCGAAGCATTGCAGATGCGTCTGCATCTGTCCGAACCCCATAAGCCACATTCTACACTTGCGACGTGCGCCATATCCGTCCCGGAAAAATGCTTGCTCGAGCAAGGATTGCTAAACTTGCTGCATCATGTCATCCTATTTGCAGGTCTTCTTTCACTCTCACCATTGCAGAGTCAACTTCTGTAGTTAGTGATTTTCCTTTATCTATTCGATAATAGCGTTTTCTACAGATGCAAGGGAGCACGAAAGACAATCGATTATTATGAGTAGAGTATAGAACTAGCTTTCAACTTAATACTTGCCCAAGATACATACAACTTAATACCTATCGAAGCTGACGGCCCCGCGCCGTACGCGCTACACAGGCTGAGGCGTTGACCTACAGCGGGCATTCTCCTCCGCGGGGGCAAACTATTCCAAGGTTTGTTCCCGTCCCTGACAATTTTCTTGGCTTCTTGCTTCGGCTTCCCCCAAATGTTTTGGCTTTTTGCCTCAGCTTCGCGCGAATCAGGTAAGACCCAACAACGCAAGCCCATATCTCGTGGTTTTCTCAAAATAATGGGGATCTGCGAATGTTTTCATTGTCACCCCTAGTAAAAGTGCGAGTGAAGGCTCTTGTACAGATAGTTAAGGAAACCAGGCTTGAGCCTCAAAGCAGTTTGATTTCCACCCAGAGTAGAAAAAGGATGCTAGCATAACTGGGCCGGTTTACGATATGTGTGCAACGGACCAACAGGGGGCAGGTCGAGTCTAGTTCACCAGGTCACTGCAGCTTCGCTGTTTTTGCTGCCGGCCCGAGGATGCCGATCCGTCGAGGGGGAACGTCGGGGACTATGCTAGTTTCACCGCGTTCGTGGACTGGTATGGCTGCGGAGTTAGGAGGTTGATTATCCCCTGCTTCGGCTGGTGCCCAGCCCATCTGTTAGCGGCACTCCCTGTGGATTTGCCGGTGTGTATTTATTACAGGTCTAGCTGCAGGGCCGAGTGTCGTGGGACGTGACATGTTCCATACCGAACTGAATGTCCATAGAAGCAAGCGATTCTTACTAGCCGTCCCTGACTGAGTACACTGACCCGGCCTTTACTGCTAGTGCTCAGCTGCTACAGACGAGAGAGCGGCAGCAGATGTTTGCTTGGTTTCTCAGATCGCTGGACTAACCAGCTTGTAGCTTCTGACACGGGCGCCCCGCCACGGGCAATGCTGCATTGCATGCCCTTCGGGGGAGCGCGTCTATATGTTGTTCCTGAGGAACAGCCCTGACATTCTTTTTCTGTCGTCATACGCTCCCGTGTGCCTTTTAAAAAGTCTCCTCGGGAACGTTCCGCATGCTGCACGAATCGACGCATCTGGGCCCCACGTACAACAGAAGCCAGAGACACAACAGGAGACTTTAATTCCATGTCCAGCAGGAGGTTTGTCTGTCCTGAAACCGAATTTGGGCAGATAGGCGAGGTTCGGGCTCTGCCCGTAGCCTGCTTTGGCTGACTGCGCAGAGGACAAAACTACTTGTGTTAGCCAATGCCAATGCCACCCAGCTGGGTGGCTGAAGGAAGAAATGAGAGCCAGCCATTCTTCTGTGTCTTCGCAGTGCTGCTCAAAATCATGATGTGCACCACCACTCGCAGACACATTTACTCGTTTTCATGGCCTTGAAAATGACAGTCCTGCACGCTCGCTGTCATCCAGCACACATGCTGTAAACAGCATATGTGGAGGCCGGTGCTCCAGTCAGACTGGAGGCCCGGCAAAACCTGCATATCTCAACTCATTGATTGCAACTAACAGCGGGCTCCGAAAGCTGCTCCAGCTTTCCCGTGTCAGCCGCCGATGCCGTCGCGGCAGGCGCTGCCGGCGATCACGCTTGGAAGGCCCGGTTCTTTGCCGGCCCAAAGGGTCAGCAAAGCTCAAAGAAAATCTTGCAAGGAAATGGTGGAACTGGGGTCCGGCGTTGATGCCCGTCATCGGCAGCCTGGCGTGGTCATGCTTGGTCCAGGGTTGTTGTCATGCTGTCCATGGGCAGAACTGGCTTCGCAGAGGCATGAAGATCGGGGCAGTGAAGGGAAGTCTTTTGCAACCAAGGCGTGGCCCTGATACTGTTCAAAACCTTCATCATCATCTTCGGACTTCAGCTGCTGCGCTATGCGGCAATCATGGAGTCCCGGAGAAAGTGGAGGCCTTCGCTAAGAAGAGTCCCCCCCTTCAACTCTTCTCTCGTTTATTCATGGCCTCAGGTTCAAACTCCTGGGCTTGAGCATGGCGATGGCAGTGGGGCCCCTCTGCGAGGTCTCGGCCTACGCTTTCGCGCCGCAGCCACTCGGTTGACAAATGAGGGACTAAGGGACTGCACTCGTGCTTAGTATACCCGACTTCTGCGTGGAGGTCGCTCTTGGCCCCGCTGGATGGCTTCGATGTAATTTGGAACATCTTGCCAAGGACCCATTCTACCTCGGGTCTCGGGTCGTAGGGAGAAACACACAAGATTGAAGCTTTTCGTGCGAGTTTTGGCCGGCTTTGGAGTTGAGGTTGGCCCCCTACACTCTGGGCGAGAGCCTCACGAGCAGCAAATTGCTGGGCTCAGGCCGGGCGGCCGGGCAAGCGTCCAGCTGCATCGAGCCGCAAGCCTTCCTTCACCGCCGAACTCCGACAGGATTTGTTTTCGCGGGCGCCGTGTCAGCGCCAATGTTCGGTCCCCACAGCAAGCCACCAGAAGCTTGGCAGATCCTAGCACGTCAGAGCCATAGTGGTCGAGGGTGATTGACCAATCGACGCTCGAAAATGCAAGGAGACCATGGAGGATCTTCGAGAGAAGTTTGTCAGCCGATCTTTTCTGGGGCAGCTGTGCTTCATTTCAGGGGCCTCAGTTCCGTCCGTATACCGCCCCTGCGACTTGCGCCTGTAAGGTGGATCCTCGTCGGGACCTTGGATTTTTGCGACACCACAGGTTGCTTCGCAGATTTCTTGCAGTCGTGTGCAGGTCTGTATCTCCCTGTCTTTCTTCGCATGCCTCACTATGCCGCCAAAGAATGGAGTCTGGGTTGCACAGTGTCTTGGAAGGGGCTGGCGGCCACGGCTGATCTTTGCCAAGGCGTGCGGCCGCCGGCCCGGCGGGGTTTGCTCCTGGCAATGGCGGGAGGCTTCCTCGCCACTCGGCCGGAGAAACGCAAGGAGGAAAACGTTAGCTCACCGACCTGCTGCGCCGCAGGCCGGTCAGAGGTATTTCATGTCCTCCACTGCCACAGTCTTGCATACTTCCTTTGATGAGGCCAGCGTTTGACCCGTTTTTGGACTGTCGTGTGTGTCGTGTGTGTGTGTCACTTGGCCAGGGCAACTGGGACATGTGGTATGATCCGCTGGCCTACTTCATTCTCGGAGGCCGCAAAGACAAGAAACCAGAGTAACTAGAGTAGATGGGGGGATGAAGGCTCATGATTGGTCACTTCAGGGTGCTTGGTAGGTGCTTGATTGATGCCAGCCCGATGACAGGTATGCTGTTTTGCGCTGCCATGAATGCTGTGCTGCTGAACAAAGGCTTGGCCGAATTTGAGGCCATGACGCCCGCCTTAGTTTGGTTAATTCCATACCTTCCCGAATGTTTCAGTTGCTTTGGAGGTTGCAGACTAAGTATGTGCATCGTGAGCAAGTTGTCAATGTCGTGGGCGTGAGTAGAGTTGCTGAGGATGATGATCCCAACTTTCGTTGGCCACGCTGCTGCAGGAGCGTTGTTTAGTGAGTTCAACTTGGCATCAGAACTGGCCCCCAAACAAAAGTCCGTCTGCAAATGCTGTTGTGTTGCAGCTCGACACGACTCACTCTTGGTTCTTGGGCCACTAGCTCGTGAAGAATCCCGAAGGTTCTTGGAGGAGAAGAGGCCAAACTTGAAGCCACGTCCAGTCACCAAGCGCCAAGGAACTTCAATTGTGACCACGAGTGTTTCTGCCGCCGTCATCTTGAAAGAGACGGCGCAGCTGATCGCTTGGAGGCGTTTCGCCAGCACACAGGATCCCCGACGCAAGCGGTGTAGTGCCAAGTCCTGACGCAAGGCTGCTCGGCTACTGGCTCGGCATTCTGCTGGTCGTGACGGGCCTTCTCATCATCGCGAGGGACCAGCGGAAGATACAAATAAACACAAGTGTCCCCGACAAGTCCTCAAGTCAATGGCAATTTGGGAGATCAGGCCTCAATCTGCGATTAGGCGCGGAAAAACGCACAGAATGCAACCCTACCTTGTCGCACAGACAGAGGCGCAGGGGGACATGAGGTCAAAGGTTTAGTGGACCAAGTTCCAGAAAATCAGAGGCGGTAGGTACACTCATGGAAATTTGGATCAGAGAGCATTTTAGCAGGACGCCCGGCGGCAGCGGCTTGGCTGCAATGAGTAATTCGCATGGAACATTTTGTGGTTGCACTAGCTTGGTTGGCTAGGTAGGTCTAGGTGCACATTGAACTCTGATGCATTCCGCTGTCCAGGCTCTGACGAGTATTAATCTGCCCCCATCCTGCCCACCCTGACAATCTCTGCTGTCTAAAGGGTGATAGGTGTATGTGAGGGCTTCCCGAGCAGGTATTGTGCAGTGCTTCCATGTTCATGTGTGTGCAAAACGGCATGTCCCTCCAAGCCCGTGGATGCTGGTGAAACGACGATAAGTCGCTGCTGCAACCAGGAACCGAGAGAGAGAGAGAGAGAGACAGAGTAGCCAAACCAGATTCAGGCATCGACCCCAGTAGCGTGAGCCCAGGTTCAGGGTTGAGCGGAAGGTCGAGGCAGTGTGGGGATCCAGGCTTCAGTTCGGGATACAGGCAGGGCTCAGGCAGGTGAGGTTGGGTTAAGTNCGAGGCAGTGTGGGGATCCAGGCTTCAGTTCGGGATACAGGCAGGGCTCAGGCAGGTGAGGTTGGGTTAAGTAGAGTAGGTGAGTAAGAGGGCACACGCCCGGAGCCACAGTGGCGAGAATGGTGCACACCTCCCCTTCCTGTACCTTTCTAGGGCTGTAGCTTTACGTGAGAGTCCACCCTTTCTTCAAAAAGTGCACCCACTCAGCCAACTGTCGGACCAAACACCAACTTAGCGGGGCACTCGGTCTTTAACGCTCACTACTGGTTTTCCGTGTCTACTTCTTGTGGTGAGCCAAGCTGGTGAGAGCACCCTGCAGTAAGGGACCAGCCCCAAGGAGGGCACAAAAGAATAGGAAGGTTCAGGGTTGAGCGGAAGGTCAAGGCAGTGTGTGCGCGGGGATAAGGCTTCCGTTCGGGATGCAGGCAGGGCTCAGGCAGGAAAGGTGGGTTAAGTACAGAGGGGCACCAGCCCCATTTTCAGGGCACACGCCCATACAAAGTGAGAGTGCCAGGGTGACCCGGAAACATATGCGTCGCGATCGTACTGCAGTGTAGGTTCATGTTTCGTGTCTTACTTGCAGAGGGGGCACCCGCCACTCGAAATTGCACATATATAGCCAAGCCCATCCTCTCAAAATGACGGGATGGGGCCGCTCGACAGAGCGGGGGATGGGGCCTGCCCATCCTCCTAGCCCCAGAGCAAAGCAAAGCAAACAGAGTAGCCAATGGTTTGGGCCCCCTTATTTCCTTCATGTATGTGTGTTGTGTGTTACGGACCATGCTGCAACCGTCGCAACCCAACAACAAACATGCATAGTAGTTGCCCCCGTGAAACACTTTGATCTTGCATATATGTTCCGATTCTCGTCATGGGTTCTGATAAGTTGTCTGAGCAGTTCGGGGAACACCGAAAGACTATGCGTAAATTCACATGTTCTGAATGATGATTGATGACCGAAACTATAAGTGCCAAAGACCGATCTTACTGCCTTTTCGGTCAAACACAATCATCATGCTTTCACTCCCCTCTAACAGCCCGTAAAAGGCGGGCGGGCCCTAGTGCCCGGGCGGCTTAACTCGCCCCTTAAGCCTGGGAGAAGAAGACAGAGTAGCCATTTTGGCTCAAGTCATCTGCCGCGTCCTTTTCCGGGGGGGTGTGCTCTGCAGCGGCCCTGCGGGTCGGGAGAGTGTGGCTTCTCCGGCCTGGGGGTGGACGTCTGCCTGAGCGGAGGTGGCTTGCGACCACTCGCCCGACGCCGTTCACAGCTCAGGTGCGAGCCCCGAAAGGCCTAAGTACCCGAGCGCTGCCATAGCCTTGAGAGTCGACGGGGACCCAAGGGGCAAGTCTGCTAAACAGGCGACAGCAATGACAAGTCTGAGACAAAGGAGACCAGGACAGCTGACAACAGTGAGCGAGGGCGAGCAAGGAGCGTCGCGATCATAAAAGACCGGCACTTCTTCATTTTCCGTTTTACCTTTAACTTTGAGTTGCTGGGCTAGGGGATGCCTTTGAGCGACCCTCTCACTCCGTCCGTACAGATCTTTCCAACAGGGTTCGTAGAGAGACGACCCTTCACTCTGTCCATACAGATCTGTTCAACAGGGCTTGTAGAGAGACGACCCTACCCTTTCCTTTCACTCCTTTCGCTCCGGGGATCGTAGAGAGACGACCTCATGCAAACGTTTACAGGGGACGTAGAGAGACGTTTGCCTGTACCAACTTCATTTTTCTACCACGTAAAGAGGTCCAGGGGCCACAAAACTTTTGCGTTTTGCCGAAAGCCGAGTTCGGCACAGTGTTTAAGTCGGGGGCTCAGTGCGGCCTTGCTGGTACATGGGTTGGACAGTGTCCTGGGTGTTTTCTGTTGTTCGTTTGGGGGCTGTTGTTACGCTTTCGGCCACTGCACAGAGCCTCCACTCTGACCAGTGGGGTGACAGCGGATGACCCGAATGGAGCCTGATGGTTATTCAAGGTCATGGTTTAGCAAGAGTGTCCTCTCCTCTGGGAAGGGTAACAGGCACATCCGGGGGAATTCGGCAAACACCCAACCCCGAAAGGGGCCTTGAGGACGAACGGCTGTGCGCAATGGGGGGTAAGCCTTCGGGCCAGAGCGCATGTCTGCATGTGCTCATGCCCGCAAGCAAGGAAGCAAGCAAACAAGAGAAAATCAAAATCTGTGAATTCCGCCCCCTACCTGGGGCTTTGTCCATACGGCGTAAGCCACGAATTCATCAGCCGGTGTTTCCTTTTTGTGCCATGCGAACGCAGTGCTCGCTCCGGTTGCCTCTGTCGTACTTTCACCTGGCTTCCCCAAACAGTTTGGGCGGCGCGAAGCGCCGGGCGGGAGGGTCGCCCCTCTCCTTCTGCCCTCGCGAAAGAGCGAGAAAGAGAGAGGGCCAGAGGGAACCTCCCTGCCCACACGCCGTGCAAGCAAGCAAGCAAGCAAGAGAGATAGGTTTGGTGCCTTGGTTTCAGTGCTCACCAGTTGCCATCAGACGCCACATGCCGGGAGAGAGAGAGAGAGAGAGAGAGCTCACAAGTGGAGCGCCACAGCGGCCAGCACAAGGTTGGCGGGGCCGGTAATTAGAGCATGTTTTTGCTGACGCCCGGGCACCCGTCGTTTCTCTTCGTTACCTTTGAGAGTCTTTCCCCTGTAAAGCCAAGCCCATCCTCTCAAATGTCGGGATGGGGCCGCTCGACTGAGCGGGGTGGGGGGCCTGCCTTCACCCCATGCCCCGAACAAAGCAAAGCAAAGCAAAGACAGAGAGAGAGAGAGAGAGAGAGAAAGGGATAGCCTGGACGCTGGCAGGGGCAGGGGGCAG
>BGNK01002417.1:23625-65188 GCA_003297005.1 Symbiodinium sp. clade A Y106
AAAAGCCAAAAGCCAAGCGCCAAAAGCCAAGCGCCAAAAGCCAAGCGCCAAAAGCCAAGCGCCAAAAGCCAAGCCAAGCCAAGCCACAAGCAAGCAAGCGAAGGAAGCGCTGATCTTGCCACAGTCGGGGGACCGTGCTGCGGCAAGGGTCAGGGGGGCAGGATACGATCACGGGTTCCATCATTCTCTATGGGGGTGCAGTTTCGGCCGTGTGCTTGACTGTGTGCGGAACGGAAACCAGACTGCCACTCTTGTTCCGTGAGTCGTGGATGACCTGAGTCGTGCTTGCTGATGGTGTAGTTGGGTTGTGGTTACGGTGGTCCTGCAGGATTCAGGGGAACACACTCACAACCCCCCAAAAGGGGCCGGACCTCGAACTGTTGCGGACTGCGAAGGGGTTGGCCTCTGGCCAACCGTGGGCCCATGCCCACGAGATCCGGGTCCAAGAAGAAGCCCTCCGGCAACCGAAGGGTTCTCCTTTGCAGACTTGCCTTCCGAAGATAGGGAGAAGAGTATCTACGAGGTCGTCAACAAAACGGGGAAGCTGGGACCAGGGTGCTTGCTTGATCTCTCTCTTTCTCTGTCTTTCCATGTCCGATACCACGCAGTGCAGTTGTTTGGTGTATGTTGAGAGGGTCCAATGTGTGGTGCTGTTCCGAAAGCGCCTGCACACCGCTTCCCGGCGATGTAGTGGCTGATCTCGTGTGAGCCCTCGGGGGAGGATTCGACCGCTGAGCCCTCTGGCCGTGCTGACAGTGAGAGCGAGGGCGGCGGCCTTGACGGGTCGCTGGACGACATGCCGTCGACACTCCAATATGTCTCCACCACTTAGAGCCTTTTCAGTACTGTTGCTTTCTTTGACGGTTTTGCAGCAGTTGGGGATCCGTAATATGTCAATCACAGCAAACAGCTTGTGAGTGCGGTTCTAGGATTCTAGGTAGCAAACAATCGCAGAAGTCTTTGGACCACTTCCCCTGGAGTGGGCCGTTCGCAATGTGACTAAATAACCGCCTGCGCCAGTTACCATATGTTCTGTCTGCCACCTGGCAGCGGTCAGCCAGATCGACAGAATTGATACGCACGCTTTTTCGATCCCATCAGGCGATGTTTCGGGCCTTTGTTTTCTGCCTTTGTACCCGCTTCAGCACTCCTGACCCAGAAGCCCTGGTTGCAGCCTGTTGCGGTGTCCATATGCCCTTTGGCGACTTCAAGAGAGAAACAGAGAGGGAGGCAGAGACCGTGACGTCTGACTTTCCATTTGGAAAGAGCGAGCCGAGAGTGCGCGAGCGCGGCGCGTTGGAGCGCTGTTGAGAGTGCAGTAAGCATCTTTACCGTATGAAAGGCTCGACGGTTGTGAAGACGATGCCAGCCAGCAGGCCAACTCTACTGAGACCGTTTTGAGGCTTGAGTCTCTTGCAGTAGTAGACAGTCTTTGAGGGCAGGTCGTCGCAACTGTTGATTGATTAAGCAAATGCAAGCCCCATCAACAGGGATGCTTGTAAAGCACCCGCAGCGTGAAACTGTCACTGCATGCGGCGGAGGCACAGGGGCGACGGCTGATCGTCGGTTCTGAGCAGAACCGTGTGGTGGTGCCTGTAGACATCGCCACAGTGCCCCGATTGGTTTGGTGCTAAGACTTGGGTCGCCCTTCTCTAGATCCTGGATGTCTACGCATTTCACATGCATCTGGTGTGCATGCTGCATGCTTCATCGAGGCCAACTGAACATGCGACGGGAGTGCAGGTGGCTCTCGACAACCACCGGATGAGCACGGCCTGCTTGGGGCAGAGTCCTCCAAATGCATAGATGCACCGACGTCGTGGTTCAAGCCCAGCAGGTAGCGTCAGAGCACGCACGAAAAGCTCCGCCCAGAAGCGCATGGTTTTTCCAGCATGCAAGCTTTGATGTCTCGCAGTGGCGGCCAAATTTTTAACACTTTTCTGTCTCGTAAGTCCATGTCAAAGAAGCCCCTGAAGACTTTGCGTATGTCATGTCCTAGGTCCCTAGGTGCGAAGCAGGGAAGGCAAACGGGTCGTGTGTTTGCTTCATTATGACACACCAGGGAGAAGCATTTTCCCAAGAAGCAGCAAACACAGGCTGCTTCCACAGATTCGACTGAACATATACCAGGTCTACGCCGATGGGCGTGCATCTGTCTTGAGTCTCCGTTGCCAGCGGAAACGCGGCAGGCGCCAGGAGCAATAACAAAAAGTTGTGTACAGCATATGCCGTCAAAGGTCACGCGGTATGCGAACAAGGTAGGGTTCAACGATTCAAAACCAGTCTGCAGCTTGGGCTGTAATCACCGTCGCCTTACTCTGTTCTGCCAGACCGAGCCTTCTATTCAATCGGAACTTAGCACAGCCCTGCTCGTGTAACCCGACGCATGTAGCATCATTTCCAAGAGATTCGAGCCTGCAAAGGGCTCGCAAGCGGCACGTTCGCCAGAAAATTTAGAGAATTAGCAAGGGCCTCGTGTTGCCAGTTTCGTCGGAGCGACCCTGCGACCTGCGAACTCTCAGACTGAAGCATTTTCGATTCTCGAGCTCCCATCGCAACGTGTCCTGGGGTTTGTATCTGCCGCCATGAACCGAGTTTGCATCGTGCTGAGTCTTTTGATGGTCATGGCCTATGGAAACCTCCGGGGCAGTGAGCCGGAACCGTGTGTTGATCTGGGCAGCTCCTGCACTCCAACGGCGAATCGTTGTTGCCAGGGGCCAGGGTTGATGACCTGCCGCCTGCGCCCAAGCACCGTGGCAGGGGGTGTGGGCATGGCCTACCAATGTGGAGAGGAATTCCCTCAGCAGAAGCTGCCAGATCCCAGCTGCACGCCAGAAGGTCGGGGGGGCCTAGAAAACTGTGCCAGGGTGAGCGTCGAAACCTATAATTCAAAAACCAGCAGGTCAGGAGTGCACTTCCGACTTCAGCTGCTGCCAAGTGGACCGCAGCAGCTTGCCCATGACCTGCCAGCTTGAATACGGGCCGAAGAAGCGCCGGGTCTGCAAGGGCCATCAGAAGGAGAACCTGGGTGCAGAAACGGCTTGCGTTGCAGAGGCCCGAGGGGCCCAAATTGAACCTAGCCCTCCGGACTCCAGGTGTTCTCGTCTTACATTCCATGTGGTCCAAGAGTCTAGGTCCAGGTCGGTGCTGCGTGTTCTAGGGAAGCGACCCCCGCAGGGAAGCAGCTGCAACCCATTGGAGAACAGCTGCTGCCAGGATCAGGACGGCTGGGGGCTTGGCTTGGGCTAAGACCTCCGTGTATGCACAGTTCACCCCAGGCAATAACTGGAATTCTTTCGAGCTGAGGTGCAAAAGCCCTGCGAACCTGTCAGCTCAAGTTCCTCGAGCAACCTGGAGAGCACAGCATGGCATACCTCTGTGCCAAGGAAGCATAGTCACTAGTCGCCGAGTCTAGATGGAGCCTGGAGCCCGTGATGGCCACTGTCTTCGCTTAGAAACTTAGGGGACATCTAGGACTGTGTAGCACAGCCATCTCGGGCAGAGGCATCGCATTCGGTGCAGGGCTTGAGCACAACATCAAAGCCGTACATTGGCATCTTGAGTGGCAGGGATGGTCGGGTGTCCCAAGATCGCTTAATGTGTAGTGTGGGACTTGATTTGGGCGAATGTGGGACAGTTGGTGTAAGGCAAAGGGCCATCAAGCATCCCTCTGGCAGAGTCCCAGGGCTCGGCAACTGCTGTTTCTGCCCGGATCCTGCAAATATCTGCAAGTCACTTTTGGGAATTCAGATGTCGTTTGCATCTAGAGGCAACACCATGTTAGCTTCAGCAAGTTAGAGAGGCACGACCCCGCCGCGGTTGAGCCTCTCATGAGTGAGGCACGAGACCTCCAAGTCTTTAATACGTATGCCAGGCCTGCCCTGTTCTCTGTGAAAAGGCCTTCAGCCACCAATCGAAACACAGATACCCCAACTGATGTGATGTGTAAATCTTGAGCATGGCGTCGGCGAAGACCACGCCCCAGGGCAAGTCTGGCTTGAATCGTAGAGCGGCAGCATCCAGACCAGTTTTAACAAGCGCAGTTTTCGACACCTCAGGCCATTTCTCCTTGAAGTTTGCACAAGTTTGCACAAAGCTTTCCGCATGACACGATGTGGCCCTTGCCAAGCACAGGAGGTGTTAAGAGCATGCTCTTGCCCTTCGGAGGCGTAGGCCCTCCATGAGCGCTTCCGAGAGCAAAGAGTGGCTATGTGCTGCCTGCAGCGCCGGATGCAGGGTACACGGATGGACACGGAGATGCGTTCGTGACGCGTTCGTGACGCGAAGACTTTTCGCGAAGGCCTTCTGTCGATTCTGTTAGAGAAGATTTTCTGCTGGTCAGGGGGCTTCGGAGGAGGGGGTAAAGGGGGAGGCCAACACCATTGAAACCAGAGACGTTGGCCGATTTAGTTTGAGATGGCGAAACCAACAAAACTAATGCCAAGCCGCCAAGCCGAAACTTCAACAAAAAACGAAACTCTTGCAACCGACGGTTCTCGCCCCAATGTCGCGTGCGAGGTTGAGTTGTTGGTCGAACTCTCAGCGTGCAAGTCTTTTGGCTTTATGAAGTGGTGCACAGGGAGGGCCCCGCAGGTGCTGGAGGCTTCAAGCCATTGATTGAAGCCCTCCAACTAAAGCTGAATCACGGTCCGCTGAAACGAAAAACCTCGCAGAGGAAATCTCTTCTTATCAGCAGCACGTCGAGTGCGCTGATGTGGGATGATCTGGATGTGAGCCCGAGGCCAAGCACACCGTGGCATGCTGCACTCTACCCACGGGATGGAGGAGATTTTCCGAAGCGTCCTACGTCCTGTTGCAATCCCCAACTCCCTGCCTCCAGCGAAGTCCGTAAGGACAGGAATGGGCCAAAGTGTAGACAAAAGGTGGTCCAGCTGGCGTCGGGAAGAATACTTGGACGGGTATGATAGGTCTCAATGGGCGTGGCAAGCCACCGGAAGCCTGCTCTGCTAACAAGAATGTCGAATTGGCAGTGTTTTGGCCTTTGAGCTTGTTGCAGAAATGTTTCGAAGTGCTGATGCGATGCTGTTTGCCCCCTTTCCTAAGAACGGATCGATGACGGCCTGCCGGTGATGTTGTGCTCGCCTCGGGAACCCGAGGGTTCATTCTGCATAACCCAGGCCCCGTTCGGTAGGGAAAAGACCATTCCAATCGCAACACCCAGCCGAAATCCCAGTGCTGCTGATGTCTTGGGATAGGCGGTTGAGAGCCTACGACATACCGGGGCGTTGGAGCATTGCTCACACCAAGCGTCAAAGATAGCAAGCTTTGCAAGCCCTCCCTAGCAGACCAGCGTTTCAAACATAAAATTACAGATTAAGCCAAGCCAGTCCGCACCAAAACCAACAAATATCAGAAAATCAACACTGTCACTTACAACTTGTATTCAACGAACGATTCCTTGGCAGAAGCATGCGGAAACACGGTCTAACAGCGAGTGCTCTCTGACACAAACCGCTCCTTAGAAAGTAAGCAAAGCTAAGCCAAGCCACACCAAGCCAAACCAGGCCAAGCCAAGCCAAATCCAGTCAAGCGAAACCAGACTTGTAAATATAACGCTTGCAGCCTTACAGCCCTTCTCACAAAGCCTTTCTGACACAAAGCTTGTTTGGAAAAAAGGCCAGTCTGCAGACACCTTCTTTAGCAGAAAACAGAACCAAAAGAGAATACCTTTAACAATATTAAGCTCTTTCCAGCGAGATGGCCAGGCAACAGAAACCCTTTCCAGCAGAAAACCTTGTTTGACAAAGGTTCCTGATTGTTTACACAGTTTTCACAACCGATGCGCCGGATGCATCAGACGTTTGCGCTGGGCCCGGCAACTTGGGGGACCTGGGGGGCGGGAGGGCGGACAAGAGCGACACACGTCATGTCCTGCGCTGCGCACAGTGGATACAGTAATCACTTCTGCAACCAATACCATGCGCAGGAGATGGTAAAGCTTTCCGCATGACTTCTTGGCCAAGCACAGGGTGCGTTTTGCATGGCTCATGCCCAGCGAAGGTGCGTATTGGCCATGAGAGCTAGCAGGGGTTCTGGATGACTTTGATGCATGCTAGCTGTCCGCACACGTAAGTAAGTCTAGAGCATCACAGAGTGGCATGGCCGTCGCTTGGTACCAGCCCTTTGTGGTGTCATTTCGCCATTGAAAACCGAAATCCCGGTGCTCCGCAGCCATGACTTGCTGTTCCATCTTTATTGGCGTGCTGGCGGTGTTGGCTGGATCCCTCCTGGCGGTGATGCAGCGCCGGGGGCTGCTTGCGGCTGGGGAGGCGCCTGAAAAGTGACACTATGCGAGCACATTGCTTGCATGCGTGTGCAGCTTGGTGCTCTGGAGGCGGCACCCGACCTGGGCATTCCCACTGCGAGTATGCGACTTGGTTCAAGAGCCATGAACGTGGGTTCTCTGTGAGCTTTTCTGAGTTGCAGAGTTGCATGCGGCGCCCACGCCGTCCCGGTCGTCGCAGGAGCCACGAGTTTCGGCCCGGCCTTGTGGAGTCCGTCATTGCCTTGGACACGCCGCCTGGAAATCTTGCAGTCTCGCCTTCAGGCAAGGAGAACATAAGGAACAGGGTCCGTCACGTCCGTCCGTCATGCAATGTTTTTTCTCTGCGCAGGCCGCATCATCTTCAATTTCCACGCTCTTCACACGCATCCCTCAGGCTACAAGTTCGCCGAAGTGGTGGGTGACTCCTGGATTCCCAGGTGCGCGGAGGCATCCTGGCTGCCCTGGCTTCCCAATGCCAGTTGAATCCAAGCCAGGCTGGATCTGGACCGAGCCTCACAGGAGGTGCTCTCACTGCGCATCGGCTCTTCTGGAAGGCTCTTTTTGTTGGACCATGCAGGCCGGGCCCGGGCCGGCCGGCCGGCCTTCACTTAACGTCACACGTCGTCACGTCGTCACGTCGTCACGTCGTCTTTGCAGGTCACGGCCTGTTGCACACTCCAAAGCTGGTGGTTTTCCAACTGGGGACCAGCGCAAGCGAGGATCACTTCCAGCTGGCCTACCCCTTTCCCAGCGAGATCGCTGGATTCGGTTCCATGCTGAATGATTTCAACTTATCACCCGACGCGGCTCGGCCACGTGGGCGAGTGCACAATGCGCGGCTTACCGCGGCTTACGTAGGTTCTGAGACAGGTCTCGGCTTCAAGCTTGCGCTTCATGTAAACTCCTCGGTCGACATGCAGCCCAGGAATCGATGCTGTACATTGCCGACACATCCATCATAGGTGGCACCCCTGCCCTCATAGCTTGCTCAGTCCCGCTGATGGAGCAGCAGTCCAAGGAACCTAAAAACTGCAGCAGGGGCGACCGTGGAGTGTGGGTGTGCCCAAACCAGGACGCCTGCCGGCGGCATCTTGATGGGCACCATTCTGTGGCACCTCAACAGTTGGCACCTCGAACTGGATTGGTCAAGCATGCTCAAGCCATGTCAAGCCGTCAACTGCCGCTGCGCGCAGACAAAAAGCTTGTAAAAGGGTTTCGCTTCGAGCACGTTCGGAGGGCTGCGGGTTCTTGCTGGAAGCGCTCGCCCTTCACTGAGAGCATCAACGTGAACGGCGACTCCGCTCTGTGGCCAGCTCTATCACGCATCGGAGTCGATAGCATTGCTCTTGACCGGAAGGGAGAGAGCCTCGGCGATGCTATCTTGGCCAGGCTTGTAGATCTCAAGGGGTGGAAGGGGGGCAGGGGGCAGATGAGAGCATTGACCCAGGTGGCTCTATTTTGGTCCTCTGACCTCTGCGTCGCTCTTCCGCATTCCGGCCGGTCTCCTGAGTGCCAACTCCTCCACCACCGAGGTCGCTGCTGCAACGAGCACGCATGTAGAACTGCGGTTCCAGGGATGAACCTCGCCCCTGCGTTTTGACGCTTCATGTACAAAGAGCTATTAATATGTTATTCTGTTTTTTACAAACAGTTCAACAGGAGCAGTCATTTACATGTGTATGTATGTATGTAGGTAGGTAGGTATGTAGGTAGGTAGGTATGAATGTATGTGTGTGTAAATGTATAAACATGTTTACGTGTATGAACCTACATATGTGTATCTGTTTGTATGTGTACATGTATATATATACATACACACATAAATAAACATAAATATTAATATATGTATGCATGTATGTATTATATGTATATATATATATGCACATACATGTACAAATAAAGAAACACACACACACACATATATATATATATATACACATATTCTTTACAGGCTACTCCCCTCATGTACCCTGCGTGAAGCGTTTGGGAGCGTAATCAGTTCCAACGCATGAAACCTTATGGGTTCCCTCCAAAGCAATCCCGAATCATCCGAAACATCTCCGAATAATTGATTCGGGCTCGGATAGATTTCTGCGGGGTCTTGCGCGGCCAATCTTTGATCCAGCACCCGCCCGAACCATTTCCGAATCATTTTGATTCAGGCTGGGATCCAAGATCCAAACTCCAAGATTGCCCAGAGGTCTGGCCCGGGAAGCTTGGATCCAGCAACCATGATTCGGGCCCGGATCCAAGATCCAAGATTCACAGGCAAGACCTTTGGGCAGTCTCGGGTCTTGGATCCTATCCTGAATCACAATCATTCAGAAATCATTCGGATGATTCGGGTGGGTGTTGGATCCAAGATTGCCCGCGCAAGACCCCTCAGAAATCTTGGATCTTGGATCCGGGCCCGAATCACAAATGATTCGGAAATGATTTGGATGATTCGGGTTCCCGGCCCCCCTATCAACCGAACGCGGCTTGAATCCGTTGGAATACGGACTGGTGCGGCTTGACCATTGAATTTTGTATTTCGAGCATGTCGTTAGGTGAATAGTCGTCTTGTTGTGCTCTTTAGATATCGTGATGTTCACTACGGAAACTCAACACTGGTAAAGCTGTGTTTTGGGAGTTTCTGTTTTGTTGTCATTGTGATTACTAAGTTACTGTCGCTGCTGCTGCAACATATCCACCATCGTCTATGTGTTTAACGCGTTCGGAAAGCATTTCCCTTATCATACAGTTGTCATTGCCATGATCAACCCCGTCATCACATTCGGATAAAATAAACCTAGTAGCCATATTTTTTGAACATTCACACCCGTGCTTGCACTATCACCACCATACACAAACGGTTTCAATAGAACGATGGCTTATTCAGCGATGGCACTTATCAAGCGCGGTTGCAGTGAATCATTTAGGTCATGTCCACCCTATCGAACTAGGATTTGTCACGTTTGTAAAATTCTTGGCGACATGTCGCACCTAATAACCGATGGCCACTAAACACTCCTGTATGCCAGAGTTGCGCTGTGAATGGCTGGTATCGCTCTGGCTGGGCCTCTTTACTCTAAGCACGAGGTAAAGCCATGCAAAATTGAAAACACAACAATTGAAGGCACCCTCCATGCAAACATAGAACAACACAGGCAAGGATGTCATACAGTGTAAGTTAAGCCAGTACATTTTTCCGTACAACACGAGCTTTCCACAGAAAAATCTCCATTCTACAGCTTCGGATGGAATCCATTCAATCCGTTAAACGATCAGACTAGTGATTAGACCGACTGAATTTCGTCAAAATAAACCACTTGTCAAATGGGTGGCAAAACTCCCCATCAAGATGAAATCTGATTTTCCAAGTACAATGCCGCTAGTCTTGAACAAGCCAAGGTTAAACTAAGCGAACTTCTCGATGTCTTTAAGACTCCTTTGCTGTGCTAAAGTGGGAGTGAAGGGATTGATCATGACAATGACAACAGTATGATTTCGTCTGATAGGCGAAATGTTTTCTGAAAGAGTCAAGAACATAGAGTATGCTGGAAATGTTACATCATCAGCGACAGTACTTTAGCAGTAGCAGTATGTACCAACAATTTACCAGTGTTGAGTTTTCGTAATGAGCATCACGATGCACAGCAAGACGACTATTCACAGAACGACAGCCTCGAAATTCAAAATGCCATGGCCAACCGCAAGAGTCCGTTTTCAATACGCATTCAATTGAACACGCCTCGGATCCAAGATTCAAGGTGCCCGGGAGAACTTTGCCCTGCACCTTGAATCATGAATCTTGGATCCGAGGCGTATTCAATTGAATGCATTATGAATCCGCTCTATCTGGTTCCGCGGCGAGAGTTTTGTGCTGAAACTTACGGACGAAAGGTACGATCTGGCGGCAAAACCCCCAATCCAAATGACCCACGTAGTCCTGAAGCCGAGATTTAGCAGACAAGCGTGGGTACATAGGGGGCGGTACCATATATATATATATGTTTATATATGTGGTGTCGGTGCTTAAATGACACCTGGTTAGTATGTTCACAGCCTTCAATTGAATACTCGTTTGGTATTTAACTAGCATTCAGTATCGGGTTACATATGTTATGCTACATTGTCAGCCCTATTTAGTGAGCATGCTGTCAGTAGACTGGCATTTACCTACACATCAATGTCTACTATATACAATTATAAATACTGGCAGTACTACTGGTAGTACTGCACGTGTTTCATTTATATTCAATTGTGCAGTTGTGCTCACTTGTAATCACTTGTAGAATATTTGGATCATAAAGTTGACAAGTTATGTCTCAGTACATAACGAATACTGTAATTGCATTCTATTGTTATTTCCTTAGAGAATTGCACGTTCGTCATTAGCTAGCAGATTGAGTTGGAAACTAGGCATTATAAATTCTCAGTGTATTTGCACCCTTCAAAACTCAGAATTTTTCAACAAACATTACTTCAGTGAAAAGCTGGTTATTGAAAGTTAGAAAGAGTGAATAACAAAAAAGTCTATTGCACATAGTGTTTGCGTGCGTGGCTGGTCATCGGATGGAAAGCGGGTATTTTACCATATTTACGAAATATACCCCGCACTATCCCCATTTCCTATAATTCCTGAAACAACCACCAGACCCTAATACTTTTCACCATGACGTTGGATGAAATTGTTCTCTGTATGCTCTCTCGAGCCTTGCGCGAGACCAGCTACGCCACCCGGGATTGTGAATATGTCAACAGTGAGACCACCAAAAAGGAACATACACAAAAAAGCAAGGAATACAACACAGAAAAAGCCAACAACACCAAACCCAAGAAGCAAACAAGAAACAACACAACAAAAAAGGCACTGTTAGACACTCTTGGAAACCTAGCCACCTCTTTGGGAGATGTCAAAGACATGTTTTGTTTTGGTTTCCTCTCAACCTGTACCCTTAAACACGAACCCTTCGTTTCTGGGGCTTATCGACATGCACGTCGGGCTCCATGTCGCATGCCTGCGGGTATGCATAAAGTGTCAAATCGCAGGGGCAATGTTCACCTCCCGAGCCAGCGCTGCTCTTGTGCCTGATCCTTCGCGCCAGCAGTCGGAATTCACCCTGCTGCCAAGCTTGCTTTCACAATTGAGGCAGTGGAGCGGTACGCAGAGAAGCCCATCTCTGACGGGATTGGCACAGACGATGCAGGCCGTTTGTCGCTTGAATACCTCAGTCTTCGATGTGAGCTCTGCAGGTAACGTTCTGCTGACGGCCTTCGAGCACAGTGCTGTTGTAGCCATCACGCCAGCCAGGTCCCTCAAGGCTTGGTCGTGAAGTAAAGCAGGGTGCAGTCCAAATCGCCGAGATGTGTGCAGGTTGTGTACCGGAGCCAGCAGCATCTGCAGCGACCTGAGACCGGAATTCTGTAGTGATAAAAGCATCCCGGGCAGCTGCCAATCCACAAAAGCATCGTGAGTGTGAGTGCTGAAAAGCATCGTTGGTGGCAGCATAGGACAAGCAGCCTCAGGACAGCTGAAGTTTACTTGGCATTTCCCATGTGGTAGTTGTGTTGGCCCACGTTCTACCTCCTCCCCCCCTTCTCATTTGCCATTTCTCTCGCACACTTCCCTATCTGCTTTCCCAAGCCTGTCGCGCGGTTTGATGGGCATCGAACCGCCAAAGGCCCAGCTTGACAACAGAAGGGCTTGATACACACAGTGTGGCAAGGTCAGCTTACGACTCTCTGAAGCCACAGGTGTAAATCAGGCCGGCCAGAGATATCCGACGCGAAATATGTTTTTCCGGCCGACGACACCAGTATTGCCGTATTGCCATATTGCCATTCCGAATGAGTTGTAAGTGCAGGGCAAGCCGAGATTAGACCATTTTGCATTCAGCCTCAGCCTCGAGTGTGATTGTCGACTCTTGCACTCCATGTAAATTGATTTCACGCAGCATCACGACAGTGTCACAGCGGCTGGAAAGGCCAACGCCGAAGGCAAGAAACAGGGTGTATGCTTGTCGAGTGTGCTGCGGTGCTGCGCCAAAGGCAGTGGCCGGATGGGTTAAGCTTTGGTCCCGAACCTTGGGCAAAAACAAGTGTATTCACAGAGGTGGGTTCCTGCTGAATGTGACACTTCAAAATTCAGAGTTGCAGTTGAAACGCAGCGGCTGAGGATAGCTGGCTCTATGTCACCTCCAGTGCTGTGCACCACGCGATGCGAGGCTGGGCTAGGAAAAAGGTTTTGAGGAGACTCGGACGGACACCTTGGAAGCAGACCTGTCGTCCTGGAGGCAGGGACGTTACCAAGCACGGCCCTTTCCACATCTTGCGCCTGAAGATGACCACCGGTGCAGCACCAGGCCAATAGCCGAGCCAGGACCAATGGCTTGCCGGAGCTCCAAAGACTCGGGAGCTGATGTTGAAGAAGCAGCTTTCAAACTGAGCAAAAGTGTCGATTTCAGAATTGAAAGTCGGGGTTCTCCCGGCCAAAGCTCGCGAAGAGAAGTACCTGCTGCCGCCCAAAGCACTCACTGCTCGTCTGGAGTCTGGATGCAGATGACAGAGAGCGACCGGCCTCTGCTAACATCTGCTACGTGTCTGGCAAACTTCGAGAGAACCCTGCAGGACGCCCTTTGGACGGCAACGCGCCTCACTTCGACCGCCACGGGGTGCTGTGAAGCAGGCCCGTTGTATGCCTCAGAGTCCTGGGACGTCCTGGGAGTGGGTGTTGGTGACCGCCAGATTTGGATTGCTACGAGTGCTGGTAACCATGCATATTTGTTGCGTGGCCTCCTCGGCTGTTTGGCTCCACAAGCTAGCCACGCACATCCTTGATGGTTTTCTGCCATGCTGTCTGGTTTTGGCACGGCATGAGACTGCCGCATTTATCCGCCAACGCTGGCGTTGGCGTGCTTTCATTGGTCCTGCTGCGATTTGCAGCTGGTGGCCCGGAGCAGTTATCAGCATGCACAATTTCTCATGCCCGTGTCAGCACGCAGAAACATCAGTAGGGAGTCTACTTCCTGTGTCCTATGCTTGATTTGCATGGGGAGGTGCAGATTCAGCGTTGCATGAGCTCTTGAAGCATCGTGTGGCAGCCAAAGACAATGCCGCCTGGTAGCAAGAAAAAATCTGTAATCAAGGGAGAAGGCGTGCAAGTGAGATGCCGAGGTCAGCATGCTCCTGGCACAACCCGCGATTTCAGCGAAGGAGTGCAAGAAGACAGCACAAAGAGACCTGAAGAAGCTCTTGAAGGCAGCACCTATCGAATGCCAGGAACATCTGAGACAGTTCTATTGCCAGTTGATCGAAGATTCGCAATCATTCAATACTTGCGCGAACCTGTCGGACGAGCAAGGCTTGCAGTACTTTGAGTGCATTGCGCGACCCATTCAAGGACAAAAGGCTGCACGGACTGCGTTTGCTTCTGATTGCCGTATGGACAGCATCGCCTCTTCCGGAAAAGGTACGAAGGCTTCAAAGAAGATTCCCTGGAGACTAGACGTGCCTGGCAAGCTGCGCATCGCCTTTCTCATCCTTGCTCACCGGGCCGTGAAAAACGTGCAACGCTTGTTGCAACGCATTTATGATTCGAGCCATGTCTACCTGATCCACGTAGATCGCAAATCTCCGGCCATCAAGACCCAACTGGACCGCTTCGTGGCAGGCTCTCAACTCGCAGAGAGCGTGCATACCTTTTCAGAAGTTGACGTGACAAAGGGCAGCAGCGATCTGCTCCGGATCAGCATTCTGGGCCTAAGGTGGCTCCTAAAGCTGCGACCCACCAAACGTGAAGAGTTGCCCTGGGATTACTTCGTAAAGTTAAGTGAGTTTGATTATCCTGTGGCCCCACGCCATGCATTGCAGCATTACCTATGGTTGCACAAGGGCCTGAACTTTGTGGGCTTGGATGCTTGCTCCTCATCTACCTGTGCGCGGCATCTGGGCACTGCATGCGCCGGAGCTACATATAGTTTCGTCTCAACGCTCAGAATGCACAAGCCTCTTTCTTTTGGTATGCATTTTGCCCGTGGGAGCGAGTGGGTCGCCCTGACCTTCGACTTTGCCAAGTATCTGCTTCTCGAAATAGACAGGCCGTTCTCTGCCATGCACGAAATTTGGAAGGATTGCCTTCTCTTGTACCAGCCGGACGAAGCTTTTTTCCAGACGGCTATTCTCAACTCTCGGTTCTGCCGGCGTCACGTGAGTATGACACTACACCATATCCCTGCAGTGCTGCTGGAACGGCAAACCCATGGCACGCACGATGAAATAGGCACTCGCAGTCCCAATGTGTTTTCCCGCGAAGACTTGGCTACTCTCCTGGATGCTCCGCAGCCTAGGTTTTTTGCAAGGAAGTTTCTCGACGTAACAGGCAAGGCCACGTCTGAGCTCTGCCGCCGACTGGACGACTTGAATCAAGAGAGGGAGTTAACCACAGGGAAGCCGACATGGCATGGCTTTCTGCTTTGGTTAGAGGATAACTTCACGATGTGGGCTCAGCTAGCAGGGCTAACACTTGGGGAGAACTTGACCTGTCCGGCCCGTGCGATGGGCGAGCCATGCGATGAAGTGCGCATCCACTTGCTGGGTCGGCTGGGATCTGGCAAGGCTATGGCACCCACTCGGGCCGGCAGGTGGTCGCCAGAGACCTGGCTGCTGCAAATTACGAGTGGATCTCGTGACACGAGAGTTCTGCTTTCAGAGAGGTTTGCAGTGCCGATGCCGATGGCAGCACCGCAACGCCTCGTCGGCACGGGGGGCACCGATCTGGGGGTGGCTCTTTTGGCCACTAGGGTCGGCACAGGTTGGAGAGGGGAGCGAGGCGAGTTTGAGGGTCATGTCAGCGTAATTCCGGTCACCAGCCATTCTGCACGAGACATCCATCTTGCTATTTACTGGAGTCCAATCGTGCCGGACCCAGAGACGGATATTCAGGCAGTGGTGGACTGGATGACACCTGATGGTACAAAGTGTGGTCAGACGAAGGTGCAGCTGTCGAAAGAGTCTCACCTGTCCGGGTCCCCCCTTGGCGTGGCCATTCCGCATGACTGCGCCCGCATGGCGAAACCTGGGACATGGGCAACCAGAATACGACTTCAGCGTGCAACCAGCCAGACATCGAGCGCGGTGTTCGCATTGCGTGAGTTTGTTGTGTACGCCAGCTTTGAGGACTTGACTGTTGTGCAGATGCAACACTTTTTCGGGCTACAGCTCCTTCACAAGCCCGAGGATCCACAAGATGAGCGGATCTGAGACCACAGCTCAGAAGCGGTCCACAGCTGTCACGTTTTGCCGGTCGGGGAAGAGGACCACAGGACCACTAGCGACTGCAGGATGTGCAGCTGAAGGTCTGTGAGGTGTTCCGGGCCTAAGAGAACAGTTCATGGCGTGCTAAACGAGAGACGATGGCATTGAATTGAATCGACGGAATTCTCTGTGCACCTTTTTTTTTATTGGCACAGTGTATCCTGCCCGTACCGCGATGCAGAAGAACTTCGGACCGATGATCAATGGCAACAGGGTAATACTACCGAAATGCTGGCAGGGATTCATGAGATGATAGAAGGCCGGGAAGTGGAAAGTTGAACTGTCTGGTTTGGTTCCACGGAATGTGCATCCAGTCATGCACTTCCGAGCCATGGAGATTGTTCCGTGCATCCTGCTATGTTCTCCGCATTTCTCAGAACAGCATGCGCGGGCCTCGACAAGATGGACAAGACTTGTAATGTGCTCCCTGCCTGTGCTGTTGCGGTGATAAATGCTGCCTTTGGTGTTGGAGCAGTGGCGGGTTGTGCCTTTGCCGCTGGACACTTGTTTAGACCGAGTTGCAATTTACTAGCCACCTGCATGATGACATTGCAGGTTCTGGCTGAGGGTGAGAGTGGGCAGTTAGTACAAACGTGTTTCGTGTTCCGCAGTCCCTAGACACACCGATTTTCTCACGGATGAATGGGCAGGAGATGCTCTCTCCGCAGCTTCAGACGTTACGGAATAGTTGGTTGGAATGTCATCTCGAGGGCCGGGACACCTGTGAGGCCGAGCCAGCATAGCAACAGCCGCAGCGGACGCCGGGGGTCATCCTCTGAGCTGCAAGACGGCAATGCATGGCTCTTTTGTACAAAGGCGCATTTCAGAAATCGCTTTAAGCAAGTTGCAGATAAAGTGTTCTTCCGAAGCGTCGAGGCTTGTCCGCAGGAGGTGCTGATTGGAGTTCACGGCTCCCCGTGGTCTTTTTTACAGGGTCCTTGCAGCCACCAGCATGGTCTTATGGCCATGCCAACGCTAAAGCACGAGTCATGCGTCGCAGTGCATTTGAGCATGTGTGAGCACAAAGGACCCTGCAGGAGGTTTGTGACGATACCTGTCATAACCAGTGAGCAGCAGCCAGACACCAGCTAGAAGGCCTGAGCGGCCACGGGCCACAGAGCCCGCAGCCATCGCACCCAGAAACCTAGACCTATAGCCTACCTGGCATATGCCGAAATTAGCTTGAGCCTGCACCAATCGTGGAACCCATGGCTTTGGACTCCACTCGCGCGATCATCGCTCTGTGGCGCCTATGTGTTCCGGCAGGCCTTGGGCCGCAGGTGGGCCAACAGAATCTGCGAGGGTGCTTGATTCAGCAGAGCGTCCTCAAGCATGTTGCCGAGGTTGGTGGCGATGGAGCTATCCCAGTAGATGTTCTCAAGGCAGCGCAGGTTGAGGCCGCGTCGAAACGTGTAGCTTGTTTTTCTGCAGACTGCAGGTGGTACTGGAGCGGGAGCTGCAGGGACACTTGGGTGACTTTGGACACAGCTCCGTCGATGAGATCCTGCACTGGCCTTGTGACCTTGTGGCTTCGGCTCTATGTTGAGTCAATCCTGGCAGAGCCTGGGCCTAGGCAAACCTATATGCAGCCAGACTCCGAGGGTGTGGTAGGTTTCCTCCAGTTCTGGAAAGGCATGGAGGACGGGGGAGTTGCTCAAGCAATGGCGCAGGGCAGAAGCAGCTTTGCAGGAAATCCTCCGTGCTCGGGGGGCACTGCGCAGCACTCTGTCGCGGGCGCAGGACGACACAGAAATGGCACACAGACAGGTCCGCGACAAATGTGTTGGACATGCTACGAGTAGCATGCACATCTTGGATCTGCAAGGATTGTGCTTGTCCGCTTGTCCGGATGCCGCATGACATTCCTTGCCGTGCCTCCGGTCATGTGGCCACCCTACGCCCCATTCCCAATTCTTGACATGCTGAAGCCATCTTGCTGCTGATCAGCAGCGAGCGCCCGCGTTCTCCCCGCTCTCGAGATGGCAAGAGTTGCAGTGCGTTGAAAAGACTCTGCATTCGAGCTGTGTTTTTGCGAATGCCTGCAGGAGGAGGCAATCATCGGCTTTCGCTGGCAGACTCGGCTTTCGCCATGCTGAAAGTGTTTTGGCCGAGCAACCGGGTGCAAGCGCAGTCTTTGGGGCCCGGCCCAGGCTTCCTGCGCACCTGCCTCCTGGACATGGCCGCTCGCCAGGCCACACGGACGCCGGCAAGCGGTGTGCTGTAGGGGCTTTCGCACGAAACAGCTGCCATAGAAGCCTACTGTAGCAGCTCTGAGCCTCCATCAACTTCCATAGCAGCTGTCCAGCGCAAGCAGAGAATTCGTACATCTTTGACATATGTTGTCTATATGCCCCAGCATACTTCACTGAGAGTTGCATACATCGGTATGCAGCATGCGGTTGTTGACGGCATGGCAGGTATTAGATGGGTTAGGCAAGCCAGCAGTGCGAGTTTTGGGAAGCGAAGCCTAAAGCCTAAAGCGTGAGTCGGAGTCGGCGCTATGAGAGCGCATCTGGAGCCGGCTTCGTCTAAGCTTCTTCATGTGAGGCTGAGGTTTTTGGGCGAGCAGATCGATCGTTCCTGTCGCGTAGCACCCAAGCCGGTTCAGAAGGGCGAGGTGAGGGACGTCTGTTTGTCAGGGGGCGGCCTCGCAGACTTGAACGAACTTGTGGAGAAGTGGCTTGGATGCCCAGGCGAGTGGAGAATGAACAACGTGGCGAATTGGCCCCTTTCCGAGGAAGCCCTTCAGCGACCCACAAGTGCTGCCTGCCCGATGGTGGTGAATGTTGTGAATCGGACGGAAAAGGTCAAGAGGGATGTGGATTCCCTGCAGGATCGGCTCAAAGATCTTGAGGAAAAAGTGAACTCGCTGGTTCAACAAAAGACCTCAGACCAGCAGCAGCTATCTGGGCGCCTGGATAAGCTTACAATGATTGAGGAGTATTGGGACCTGATGACAGCAGATACGGATTCTGCAGAACGTGTGCCACAGGTCCGATCTGGCCGGAGCCGTCGATGCTGGGCCCTAGTGGTTCAACCCTCTCCGGTGTTCTTCCCTGTGCTTCTGTTTGCTCTTACCACAGGTTTATGGTGGATGAGCAGGACTGAAGTACAGTTTCTGGAGCACGACGTCAAGAGTTCAGAAGGTCAGTACATATCGCTGGAACGTAAATCCAAGCACATCGTCAGCAGTGTCAATTCGCAGCAGAGGAAAGAACACGAATATCTTGTTAATCACCTGGACATTGCGAATCGGGATATGGACCGGCTGCACAGCAATATCTCCAACCTGTCAAAATGGCTCGGCTACATGACCGAACTTCAAGCCAATGTGTCCAACATATCTACTTGGCTGGTCCGGGCCGAGGCCAGGGACGCCAGCCTGCGCAAAGATCAGCACAAGTTATCTGGCAAGATGAATCTCATCAGTAACCAGATGACGCAGGTTGAGGAAGACGAGGGGAAACTGTCCTCCAAACTTCGAGATCGGCTTCACGAGATGGAACACGAGATGCAAGCTGTGAAGGAACAGGTGTCGGCCCTGCAGCTTGCAGACGAAGCAGAGCGAAATCAGTCGCAGAAGATGCAAGAGGAAATGGCTAGGTTGGTCTCGACGATGAAGCCGGAAATGTTGCGCGCAAACCGCACGGTGCAGCAATTGCAGAAACTGGAGAAGGAGAGCGCGGAGGCGAATCGGTCATGGACACTTCTTTCCGACCAAGTTTCGGAAGTGCAGGACCACACGCTGCCTGATTTACGTACAGCAGTTGCGAATCAGGCCTCGACCATTGCCAGATTCAAATCGAACATGTCGAGTTGGCATCACGTGGAGGAGAAGTACAGCCAGAAGGGCGTGGATGCTGAACGAAAGGTCAATATGGTCGAAAAAGAAGTGCAAAAGTCGCTCCAGAAGACGACCGTGCGGCTGCAGCAGCTGGCATCTTTGCAAAGCCTGGAACACCAGCTAAGGCAGCAGCAACTACACTTCTCTGAGCGTCTCGAGTCCATCGAGGCAAAACTGCATAAACTCGTGAATGCGACTGAAGCAAGCTGAGACTCTCAGGGCACTGTCCGTGAAGGATGCGGCTCGCCGAAAACACTTGTGCCTGCAGCTGTTTGAACCAATCCATCCTTTGAATGGACCAGGCCCACCACTAGTCACGTATCCGACCCGACCATCCTAGCTCAAACCTTTTCTGGGCGTTGCGGTCTGCAGCCGTTTCTCGCAAGAACACTGCGGCCACTTTCAAGATGCAATGCGACCGTTCTTCAGCAGTCAGCAGTGCAGCTCCAAGGGCTGAGCGGCTGGGCATGGCTGGGCCTTTCTTTGCTTCGCAGGTGTCACAGGGCAGGTCCTCCTTCAGCGTGAAGGAGCTAAGGCCCGGCGCAGCGGCACAGCGGCACAGCTTGTGCTTTTTGGGAAGTGCTTTACGCTTTTACACGCTTGCCGCAGGTACTTCATTGGCCGCACGACAGCCCTGACAGGGGCCGAGGGTGAGGCGTTCTGGCGCCTGGGCCTCGGAATTTGCTCCAGCCAGCTGCAATCAGGCAGGCACCAAGCTAGAGCACCATGGGCTGCCGAAGTCAGTTTCTGCGACACGTCGGCATTCCGGCAAATCGGACTGAAATTTCACTTCGTCGACAGTGGAAGTTGAGAAGGGAACAGTGGCAAAGCGTAGTGACGTAATGCTTAGTGGAGAAGATCAATGGCCGTGGTTTCCTCTTGTGCCAGGCTCCTCAAGCTACACCTTGCCTGTAAGGAGGTGAAGCAAAAAGCACGGCCTCTGCAGGATGAAGCTGCGGTTATCCAAAAGAGTTCAATCAAAGGTTCAGGAGAAGGTATGAGAAGAGAGTCAGAGAGGCAGAGAAGGTTGAAAGTCCCGCCGCGGCAGCCGCCAAGGCAAGCAGGCCCGGCAGCTTCCTGAGGACCGTTCGGCACACGAAGCGGCGAAGCGGCGAAGCGGCGAAGCGAAAGCTCTCGACCTGTAGGACCCGGAGATGCTCGTAACCGGCGAGGAAGTGGCCTCTGCAATGCCTTGTCCCTATCTGTGTTTAGATGTGCGGGATCGTGTGTTGTGTGCGCCACTGAGAGCAGGCTAATCGGCAGGGTTTCGATTTCGCCCGTGTGAGCTGAGGCTCACCTGGTTGGAGCAGCTCGTCGACGAAGGCGCTTGGCCGATGACTGATCAAGTGGTCATGGGATGACAGTAGGCGTTGAGATTTGCCAGACATCATGCAATATGTCAAAGTACCGAACACATCCGCTGTCCTTCAGGCCTAGGTGAAGAAGACGAGGACACGAGATCCACCGCATGTCTGTGCACCTTTTGCGGCATGTAGTTTGATCACCACCGCCGAGACACTTTGCAGAACATCTGCAGAGGACACAGGGGATGATGACGAGGAAGAGGCGAGTGTGCATCATAACTCCAGGGTGTCTGGCTTGGGTTGCGTCAAAACGAAGCAGCGCACTGCAGTGCAGTGTTGGGCAGGCTGGCTTCGAACAGGTCGCATCAAGCCAAGCTTGTGACGATTCTGCACCTTCTCCCTGTGTCATCACTGGCACGGAATTTCTTCCTGCTGCCATTGCTACAGTTGCGGCATGACCATGCAAGACCTCAGATATTGCATGAACGACTCCGTGCTGTGAGCACGGGCTCAGGCACTTCCCCCACCCCCAAGCTCGTCGCCAGCATCGTCGAGAGCCGGAGTCACTGTCGCACAGGGTCAGTGCCGACAAAAACGTGAGCATGTGGATGATGATGGACCATTCAAAGTATGTTCTGAGGTCAGGGTTGTGTCGGATCGGTGCTGCTCTCGGCTGCAATGTCACATTGTACTGGGTGGGTGAGTATTGATGTATTAAATCGCAGGGTGACTGTGTCCGCCATTGAGGATTACGGGTTCCGTCTTCGTACTTCAGCTTTTTTCTTGGCTCCAGATTCGCTGGCTGACTCGTCGCCAGGGCACGTCTCAGAAAGGGTTTGCAGGTCAGAGGTGACTTGCACTGCAGCCACAAACCAGAGGACGATACGTGCCATTTTGCTGGCTGCAGTAGGCCATAGTATGCAAAGTGTATTGGAGGCACTATCTTCCCGAAAACAGTGGAAGGGACGTTGAAGTTGTATTTCCACCGGCCATGTTCGATGGAGGATCTGGCCCCAAGGCAGGTGCGGGTGTCGGCCGGTGAGAGTGTGTAAATGTTAGATACTGACAGGTCAGCCTTGCCGGGCGGGGCGGCCGGCGCAGCTTGGAAGCCACAAGCTTTGTGAGTTTGACGTCCGGGCTTGAACAGAGCGCGAGGGATTTATTTGCGAACGCCAGTGTCTTTTACAGCTCGGTTAGGCCCTTTAGGCCCAATTCATCCCAATTCTAATTCTTCAGATCCGTCACCCGGCCTTGGGCGGCAGTAGGGTTTGGCAGACACAAGCGCGATCAGGAGAATTGCTGCAATGCAGGAAGAGTGTCGGAAAGGGGAGGGAGCCAACCATGACGTGATACCCAGCAGTGCTGTTTGTGCATGCAGCTGACAACACTTGCATGCCGCTGCCATTGGGGTTGCTGTTGTGACCATTGTTTGTTTTGTCTTCCTCTTGTCCTTGTCCCAGTGCTTGTCAATGTCCCTGTGCTTGTTATTGTTCCTGCTGTTGCTCTTGCTCTTGTTCTTGTTCTCTTTCTCGTTCTGGGTTGTTGTTGTTCTTCTTCTTCTTCTTGTCGTTGTCCTCGCTGTTGTGGTTGTGGCTGTGGCTGTGGCTGTTGGCTGTTGGTTGTTGGTTGTCGGTTGTTGGCTGTTGTTTGGTGTTGTTTGTTGTCGTCGTCGTCGTCGTCGCTGTCGTTGTCGTTGTCGTTGTCGTGGTTGTGGTTGCGGTTGCGGTTGTGGTTGTGGTTGTTGTTGTTGTTGCTGGTTGTTGGGTGTTGGCTGCGGGTTGTTGGTTGTTGGTTGTTAGCTGTTGGTTGTTGGCTGTTGGTTGTTGGTGGTTTGCTGTTGGCTGTTGGCTGTTGTTTGTTGGCTGTTGGCTGTTGGCTGTTGGTTGTTGGTTGTTGGTTGTTGTTTGGTGTTGTTTGTTGTCGCTGTCGTCGTCGTCGTTGTCGTCGTTGTCGTCGTCGTTGTTGTTGTTGTTGCTGCTGCAAGTGTGGTTGTGGTTGTGGTTGTTGTTGTTGTTGTTGGTGGTGGTGGTGTTGCTGTTGCTGTAGCTGGTGCTGTTGCTGTTGCTGCTGCTTTTGTTGTTGTTGTTGCTGTTGGTGGTGGTTGTTGTTGGTTGTTGGGTGTTGGCTGTGCGTTGTTGGTTGTTGGTCGTTAGCTGTGGGTTGTAGGCTGTTACAGTTGGTTGTTGGTTGTTAGCTGTTGGCTGTTGGTTGTTGTTTTTTGGTTGTTGTTTGGTGTTTCTTTTTTTTTTTTTGTGTGTATGTGTCGCTGTCGTTGTCGTTGTTCTCGTTGTCGTCGAGGTCGTGGTTGTAGTCGTGGTCGTGTGTTTGTTGTTGGTGGTTTGCTTGTTGCTTGTTGCTTGTGGCTTATGGCTTGTTGCTTGTTGCTTGTCGCTTCTTGCTTGGTGCTTGTTGTTTGTTGGTTTTTTGTTGCTGGTTGCTGGTTGCTGGTTGTTGTTTGTTGCTTGTTGTTTGTTGTTTGTTGGTGGCTGGTGGTTGGTGGTTGGTGGTTGCTTGTTGCTTGTTGCTTGTTGTGGTTGTTGGTTGTTGTGATTGTTATGGGTTTTCTTGTGTTTGTGTTTGCTAGTTGTTGTTTGTTTGCTGGCTGTTGTTCGTTTGTTGGTTTTCGTTTGTTTGTTGGTTGTTGTTTGTTTGTTGGTTGTTGTTGTTGTTGGTGGTGGTGATGGGTGGTGTTGGTGGTGTTGGAGTTGGTGTTGGTGCCGCTGGTGCTGGTGCTGTTGTTGTTGTTGTCGTTGTTGTTGTGCTGGTGCTGTTGATGCTGCGGTTGTGATTTTGTTGTTTGTTCGTTTGTTTGTGTCGGTTTGTTTTGTTTTGTTTTGTTTGCTTTGCTTTGCTTTGCTTTGCTTTGAATTGCTTTGCTTTGCTTTGCTTTGCTTTGCTTGCTTGTTGTTGTAGTTGTTGTTCCTGCCGTTGCTGCTGCTACAGCTTCTGCTGCTTGGTACGTCGTTATCGTGAGTCGTCGTTTCTATTGCTTGTGGTTATAGCTTTTAGGTGGCTTGTCAGGTTTAAGGACAACAGCTACTCACGTTCGCCCACCGGATGGCAGTCGTGTTGGTAACAGGGTCTCGGCAGCCTCAGTCTCAGGCGTCCGTGTTGCGGAGTGTTCGGGGTTTTCACAGCTCAGGCGGCGAAAGCCGCGCCGAGTTCCTGCGGCGCTCAGCAAAGGAGCGCGAGGATCGCGAGCGCATCTCGAAGTAAGAGTCTTCTTCGTCGAGCTGTTGGGATGCAGCAGAGCCATAGAGGCTGACAAGTTTCAACTGAGGCAAGCGGGTCCGCGACATGGCGGCGACAAAAATTCAGGCCTGCGTGTCGAGTTTGGCTTAGAGTTTAGAGTTTTAGAGGCAAAGGATTAAAGAAGATGGGCGTGGACGAAGTGCAGAACGAGACGAAGGAAGCTTCGACTCACAGGTTCGTCCTTCGTTTTGTTTTGCTTGCTGCACAAGCCACGCAAGGCCAACTGGAAACGCGGCAAAGTACGCGAGGCTTCAATGGAAGATGTGGAGTGCTACCCCATGCAAAGTGTGGCATGATGCGCGAGTGTGAGTGCTGCAGAGGCCGTCTGTCGAGAGCAGCGAGCTCTCTTCGATGCGCGCCTGGAGGACGTGGAGCAGGCTGATCATCGCTGAAGAAAACGCTCATTCCCCGACGTGGCTGTGGCAGGTCGAGTGGAGGCTGCCGCCTGACATGAGAGCTCCGGTTGTACAGAAAGCACTGCGAGACTACTTGCCACTCGGCTGGCAGCCTTCCTACCAAAATCCGTGCGCGATGCCAAGCCATCAAGGCTTCGGCCCTTCGGTTTCTTCTTCAGGCGTGGTCAGGAGCTGCCTCGAGCCATTGCGGTTCACATCATGTGTGCGTTTGATATCGAGCTGGGATCCGATATTGTGGCATCGTGTCGTTGCTGTCTGACCTCGGAGTTCAATGACTGTGATGGATGCCTGGAAGGATACAAACCGGATGTACCGGATTGTAAAGCTGATGGAGTTCACCAGCCAGCAACCTGCGCCGACCAATTACTTCTCCGGCTTGATAGCAGACGAGGAGCACTGTGCGCTTCCGATGTCAGCAAAGCATCAGGTTGGAAATCCTACAGGCTTGACACTGCCGTTCCACATGCGCAGCATGCCGCCGGATTTTTGTTTGCTCCAAGATGCTCTAAGGGGGTTGCTGCCAGCAAAGTAGGCGGCCAGGTGGCGGGAGTAAGTGTGGAACTGGTCAGGAAAGCATTCAGCATCGTCAGCATTGGCTGCTCGACGGGCCTCTAGGATGTGACAAGCCGACATCTCCGACACATTTTGTAGTGATCATCAAGGGTAATCGGAGTGTCTCGGTGCTTCTAGCACAAGCCTCAAGCCGAGCATTACTGAGAGATGCATGCGAGGCATGCCAGGCTCCAAGCCATTGGTGAGCTCATGTCCTCCATCATCACAGATGTGCTCTACACAACACCTCTCCAGGTCTTGTATATGAGCCAGGTTTGGAGAAGGTGTGTAGGTAACAAGACTGAAGCGTGAAGGAACGGGACTCGACAGATGTCTTCTGACATCTTCTGACACTCATATGTCATAGACTCACAGAACGTCATCTATACGATTGCAAGCGCCACTGTCGCCATAGGCCTCAAGGCTCATCCGAATCAAAGTCCCAAGCCGAGGCCGTAATTTTCCTAATCAGACTTGAGCCACGATGTGTGTGGCGACTTCCTCCTGTGGCCATGCTCGCATGCACAATCACATAGCGCACCTGCACAAGGTTTTGGATCATGGGGTGCCCGGAGCGCATCCACCGGCTTGAGCGGGAACGGTGCCAGTATTGCTACGCAGCCGATGCCAAATTCACGAGATAACCGGCCACAAGTGCGAAACATTTTTCGTAACAGCCCACTTCGAGAGAACTGTCGCACGCCGCCCAAATCCACGATTGGATGTGTTCAGACTTCCTCGTCTCTGCAGGAGTTGACGAGAATGACGACACTCATTCAGAGCGGCTAGGCTGTCAGATGTGCATCCATTGTATTGCTGCCACGAAGCCTTAGAGACAGTGGCGGGGTGGTGTTGACCTGATATTAATGCATTGCAGGTGTGCTGGTTGTTTGCAGCTTCTTGACCTGCAGCCTCGGCCTTTGCCGAGGTTGGAAGGTGCTCAGGGCGATCCTGTCCATGGGCGAGTTTGTCAGGGTGCGCTGAACCTTTGGGCCTAACGAACATGGCACATGTTCTACACTCTACACTTATAATCGACTCGAGCCAGCATGTAAGAGTATAGACTGTATTTTAACCAGCAGTGTGTGCCACTGGAGGTTGTCAAGATCCTGCCGCGTGCTTACAGATGTCAAGACCCCGCGGCGACCAGTGAACTTCCAGTCGTACATTCCTGAGGAGTCGCATCCGTGATCTGCTCTATGACCCGGCCACGAACAAGCCTTTGCACGCAGAGAGCACCTCATCACAACTTTTCTGTAGGGGCCAGATCGTAGGAGAAGGATCCGATCAAGCTATGGATGCAGGAGAAGATCAGTCTCCAGTTTAGATGCAAGAGGATTGTCATCTGCATCTCCAACGGGTCGATGGTCGTTGCACCAAACTGAGGATCTCCTCGGTTCTTTGCGTTCATGCTCAGGAAGACAGACGCCGGGACCACATGCTGTGTGGTCTCTGGTCTTTGCATGACGGGGTGTCTGATCGATTGTCAACCAGCTGCAGCTGCACGACTCGCAGCTCAGTTTTGACGACCCGACCCATTGCCACAGCTTCTCTGCCTTCGCAGATTCTGGACTGGGCCCTCGAACAAGGTTCTTGGTATGTGAACTGGGAGGACTCGGTTTAGGATTGTGGTGCCGACGTCAATTCTCGAACCGGGCTGGTCTTCGGCGCAGGACATGAGACCCCCTGTCAGCTACCAGATGGACATGCTCAGACTCGCCTGCTTAGGCACTTTCTGCTGACATACATGCAATCGAGGTTTTGCACGTCTTGTGTCCCGATTCTTATCCACATGCAGCACCTCATACTACACCAATATCTGTGATCTGGAGATGCGAAATCACATTCGGCTTGATGCATGCCTTCATTTGCGCTGTTTTCCTGCATTGCATCTGACGTGCCGGAGGTCTCGAGACAATGGAAGCAAAGACTCGCCGGCGCTTGATTCTCCAGGTTCTGTCTGCTTCTTGGCGAACAAGCGAGCTTGTGTGTAAGAAGGTAGGGATAGTCCGCATTTATGGGCAGTCGCATCACATCGAAGCATTGCAGAATTTCCCTTCCTTGCCGCGACAAGGCACCCATACTCCTTCGAACACTGGAAAGTGTTGCCTCGGAGGAGGTGCTGCCCGGGGCACAGCAGAGCTGCCTTTGCTTCGGCCGTTGAAGTAGTTGAGGTCGGAGTGCACGGGTGCATCCAGTCCTTCTGCCGGGCTCTGGAGAAATCGATTAATTAGGCATGCAAGGCCATGCAAGTCGGCTTGCAAGGTCTCCCGTCTTTGATTCCGTGCATGTGGACTTGCGTGAGAAGACAACAGCGGTGAGCATTCATGGCAAGCGCGGGCAGTGGGAGGCGGCTTTGAAGCTCTTCCAAGAGCTCGATGAGGGTGGTGTCGTAGATTCCGTGCTGCTGTCGGCATTAATCGGTGCATGCAGCAAAGCTGCGAAGTGGCAGGCAGCACTTTCAGTGCTGTTCGAGTTTGATCGCCGAAACTTGCAGCATGATCTGATCAGCTACAACAAAGTCGTCAGTGCATGTGAGAAGGTTTGCGAGTGGCAGCAGTCGGTTTTTCTCATCGACGATGCTAGAGGCAGGATGTTGCGCCCAGACGTGATTACCTTTAGCACTGCTATCAGCTCCGTTGGAAAGGCCTCGCAGTGGCAAACAGCTCTGCAAATCTTTGAAGATGCAAGGGGGCACTCAATACAAGCCAATGACTTTACATATGGTGCAGCGATTACTGCATGCGAGAGGGGTGGGAGCTGGCATGGTGCACTGCAGCTGATTCAAGATTTGCAAGACTCCAGCATCAATGCGAGCTTAATCGCATACAGCTCTGCAATAAGTGCCTGTGAGAAGGCATCTCAGTGGCAGCAAGCATTGCAGCTGCTGGGAGGCCTTCGCTGCGTCCAACTCCGAACTGATGTGATTTGCTACAATGCCGCCATCAGTGCTTGTAGCAAGGCTGGCGAGTGGCAGAGAGCACTCCACATGTTGCAAGAGGTGAGGATGAAGAGGTTGCGAACATCCACCATAACATACAATGCTACTATATCTGCCTGCAGCCGCCTGGATGAGAGCTGGGTCCTTGCACTTCTCCTTTTCTCCGAGCTGCGTCTCCAGCAGCTTCAGCCCACGGCTGTTACGTACAATGCCACGGTTAGCGCTTGTGAGGCGGGGGATCAGTGGGAACTTGCTCTGGAGTTGCTGGCAGACATGGCGGCAACAAGGTGTCAGCCTACACTGGTGTCGTACAATGCTTTGCTAAGTTTTTGTGGCAAGAGTGGAATACAGTGGCAGCGCACCTTGGCTTTGTTCGACGAGCTGGTTGGTCAAATGCAGCCAGATGCCATCTCATACGTTTCTGCTATTGCAGTCGTTGGTGAAGCAGCGCAGTGGCAACAGGCCCTCTTCTTGCTTGCTTCGATCCGTGAACGACATCTACAATCCACCCTAATCTCCTTTAATTCGACCCTGTCTGCATGTCAGCGGGCAAGCCAGTGGCCGCAGACGCTGATGCTACTGGCTGATCTCGACAGCCATGGTCTGCAAGGTAATGCCTTGACAATCCAAGCTGGAGTGCAAGCATGCGAGGCCAGCGAGCGGTGTGACCAGGTGCTTCGGCTTTTGACCGACGCACGCCACGAAGTGCTCGCTCAAAAAGGGGATTCGGGAATTCAAACTGATGCCTGTTAAGAAGTCCAAGAAGCCCAAGTATGTGAAAGTGGGCACGTTGCAGAACCATCGCTACGGTGTGCGTGCCAAGGTCAATACTTGGACACTTCAAACTGGGCCCTCCGCCGAACGTGGAAGAGGATGCACCGCCCCTCGAGGAGGAGGCCGGAATCCGTGCAGAAGCCTAGGCTTAGGCTAGGCTTCGGCTTAGAAGTGGTTGTAAAGGCTTCTCACTTGTGCCTCATAGTCGCAGACCATGGCATCTCATGGCACTGCATGGGTGAGTAAGACCGCCCACAAACGCAGACAACTCCGTGATTTCCGTCATCCGAACAAGCTGTCCTATTTCCTGAATTCCCAAGCTCACCAAAGGACTCGAGCGCAGATCGTAGTCGCACGTGGTGGTATGTGAGCTCCTCCTGTGAGGCAGATGAAGTACATGATGGAGCCGCCGTCCGCATGGAGATTTTCGCCATTTGCTCAGCCTCTTGCCGTTTCAGGTGTACCCGTAGCCCTGGGCCCATCGTCTCGTTTCGCTCCTGAGTCGCGATGCCAGGCAGGCAACGCAGGCTCCATCTTTCCGGGCTACCTTCATCTGGGCGAGCCGTGCTGAGCTTAGACTGGCTCAGTGGAAATGCCGTGAGCTGCCGTACTGTGAAGAGCATCCAGCGGTCATGTGGTCAAAAAGTCCAAGATCCTGAGGCCAGAGGAGGTGCTGGGCTGGCTCATGTGGCTCAAGGCGATGTCAGCTCACGGCAGCTGTAGCGATGACGTGCCCGTGCAAGACTCGAGGGCGAGACAATGTTGTCTTCGGGCCAGGCTAAGTTGCCGGCTTCCTTCACAAAACCGGGTGGCCCGAAGCAGGACAGCACTTCCAGAGAGAGTCCAGACCTTGTGTCAGAAGGCATAAAGAGTTCAATCGCTACAACACTGCTACAACCGAACTCGTAATCCCGGTTGCTCGTGGCACGTTTCTGCAGTCCCGGTGGCGTCATCAGCTTTGGAGCCAACAGCTGGTGTCTCGTCTATACCGCGTGGCGCGAGGGACGAAGTGGGATGCCCGGACATCAGCAGCGTGATAAACAGCACGTAAGTGATGGGTGTGCTTGCTTGATGAGCGGCAGAAGTGTGTGCATAGCAGAACTGTTCATGGATGCGCTGTAGTCGAGAACCACGGTAGTACCCTGGCAGGCTTTCTCCACCAGTCTCGTGTTTTGTGTGTTGTCTAGAGTCACCGCGCTTGCCTCAGATTGTCTCTCTTGAAGCTGGAGGCTGCTGGATCGTGTCTTGTCCTTCTACTACGAGGACGGCTTGAACAACTTCTCTTGGAAGACTTCAGAGAAGTAAAGGGAGGATAAGGGCTGGAACAAGCTGCAGGAGCCGACGGTCACCTATCCGGACACGATGCAGGACATGCCAAGCGTACTGTATTTCTGTATTTGTGATGTGCATCATGGTTGCAGGGCTTTATGATTCCAACGCAGTTGGGCCCAGTAGCTTCAAAGCTTTTTTGTATCATTGGCCCTCCTAGATCTTGAACGCAAGCAAAAAGCTTGCAGTACAGGCTTCCTGCGGAGTTGCCGGCCAGAGTCCGAACGTGCACTCATGGCTGGCCTTTGGAACGCACTTCGGTCTGAAGTCATGGGCACCGTCGACGAATTCCGTCAAAAGGGTGCAATTGGTGCTCTGCGGGATGCAGCTCTGGATGCCCGAGATATGGCAACAGATGCAGGCTCTTGGCTGGTTGGCAACGTCAAATCTCTCGTGGATGGTGATGGCAACCCTACGGCAGTGCTTCGCTATGATGGAGTACCAGCGCGGGGGGCCACCGCTCCCTTGCAGTTCAGTGATGGCCGAGTGATGGAGGCGACAGTGTTGCAGGTGGATGGTGTCTCGCAGCCTCCGCGCGTGCAGGTGAAGGTGGATGGAATTGACGAGACCATGCTGGTTCTGGTGTACCCCACTGATGTTGCCCCTGATGGAGCTGCCGAAGAAGCCACTGATGCAGGCTTGTTGGCCAGCATCAGACAGGAATTCAAAGACACAGTTCAAGACTTCAGACAGAAAGGTGCTGTAGGCACGCTCAAGGATGCTGCGCTTGACGCAGTGGACATGGTCGGCAGCACCGCTGGAAAGGCAGTGGATCTTGTCGGCAGCACCGCTGGAAAGGCAGTGGATGGAGCCATGTCCCTAATAGATTCAGAGCCGCAGGCTGCACAGGCAGCCACGGGCGAGCAAACAGCTCCTCAACAACGTGGCAGTGTTATGCAGTTGGTTGACGGAGTGAAGAGCGAGATCCACAGCACAGTGCAGGATTTCCGTGAGAAAGGGGCCGTCGCCACTTTCAAGGATGCCGCCTTGGATGCCGTGGACCTCGTCGGCAGCACCGCCACCACTGTTGTGAGCGGGGCCAAGGGTGTGGCAGCTCCCCTGCTTGAAGATTTCTGGGCTGGTGAAAAGCCCACAGATCCCGCCAGCAGCCCTGCGGCCCGTGCGGCTGAAACAACCTCGAGCTCGTCCGCCACTGCCTCCGCAGGTGCGGGCGCTCCCGAAATTGTCACCCCGGCCTCTGCGTCCTCGACACCTGCGCCCGCCACCGCAGCACCCAGCGCAGCCAGCACAGCATCCGGTGGCTACTCAGCGCCTGCACCGACATCCAGTGCAAGCCCTGCACAAGCAGGTGGATATGCAGCCAAGGCGCAAGAATCAGCAGGCTCAGAGGAGAAGCCTGCCAAGAAATCTTTGGTGGAGATGCGACGCAATATGTTCGAAAAGCCAAAGGACGAGGCCAAGGAGGAGAAGAAAGATGAGCAGAAGGACGACGAGGAGGAGGTCATCGACTGAGGTACAGGAAGCAGTTGGACTGTAGACAGGCTCGTGCCTAACCCGACTTTTTGCTCCCAGTTTAAAAAGACGGGAGACAGAGTGCGCTTTCAGGGGCACTTGCAGGCTGGCCGAATGTCGGGCTCGGATTGCATCAAGCCGAGCTTTGGCGCCAGGAGTTCACGTTTCGGACGGACATCCTGGCCTCTTGGCCTAAATAGAAGTCCTGGATCTCAACTCTATCGTAACACTCGGGCACTGTTCAACTCATGCCTTCACTTGCCAATGTTAAGCCTTCGCTTTGTTAAAGGTGCAGATAAAACCGATGACCATCGGGTGGTCGCAGCTTGATGCGCCCTCCTACCGCAGCGCAGAAGCCGTCAGGCAGTTTCGGGGCTCCGTTGCTTGATACTTCTGTTTCAAGTCTGCACCATCCACAGCCCATACCAGACGAAAGCATGCATAGTATCAGGCTTCTGGCCTGGTGCATCTTCTTCCATGAGAAGCTGCGAAGCACCTTCGATGTAGAGATGGACAGCCCTCAAGGCCAGTAGGTTTGTGAAGCCGTATCGTTCGAAGAGTGTCTGATGCGAGAGGCTGGTGGTCGTGCTTTGACCATGACCGGATATGGCCTGGAACTCTGGGCCTGGGCTGGGGTGTAGCCGGACCTCGAGTTAGTCGTTTTCAGGCCCCACCTGAACAATCTGCTTCTGCGAATGTTCCGGGACTGCCCGGACCCGGGGCCCCTCTCCGAGCAGGCGCAGGCCGCGACTTCTTTCGATTGCCCTCATGTGAAAGTCACAAGTCCCTGCTCAGATGTTGCGGGTCCATGTCAGCAAAGTACTGTCGTTGGTGGTCCAGCGCACGCGACGCCTGAATCGGAAGCCCTGGTGACCTGGACTCAAGCTATTGGCTTTTGATGACTTCAGACAGGGTTGATACGTTGATGGAGGCTTGGGCCATTGGGAGGCCACGCTTCGAAGCACTTTCCAGTTAGATGAGAGCTGAGGTGGCTCGTGCCACAGCTGCGTGCGGCTCTACAGGTCGCCTTCTTTGCATTATGTGGTTTTCGAGAGAAGCAGAGACATACCACCAGGACAAGAACTTTCTTGAGATCTCTGCCAATGTGTCGGCCTCCCTTGGTGTGTTGCGTGGCCGCAGAAAAGAGGAAGGGGGATGGCCGGGTTGTGTAGGCCTGCAGTGCACTGAACCTTGAGTCTGTGTTCGCAAGCCAGGAACGAGAGCGCAGACGCGCCTTGTGAAGCACCTCAGACTATGGAGGCAGCCTCAGCGAAACTGCTGGAAGTGGCACTGGCAGAGGCCATTTGGTTTTGTTGCTCACAAAGAAGAGCGTCATCCAGACGCCCAGAGCGAGGGAGGTGATTGTTGTGTTGTCCAGAAGCAGCAGAGTGAGTAAACGGAGGATAATACTCGAGAGGACTGCAGACAGGGACGAAGGAGAACATACGACAAGCAAGTGTGGCACTGTCCAATGCAAGTCCAGTCGTGTCTTTGCTTCCCGATGAATGTGCCATTCACATGTCGCCGAGGGAGAGTTCGTGACCTGACCTTATGCCGGAAAGCCTAAAATACGCAGCCACAGTTGCTTCAACAGCAAGCATACCTCATTCCTTCACTTGCTCCCCATTCGGAAAGGAGTCAAGGCAAAATCTCAATTGATGCATCGAGAGAACAAGTGGTTGAAGGACTTGGGATGTCATACGGTCCCCCAAGCAGAACCTTTGCAGGCTCCGCAGATGGTGCCATTCGAAGACCGTGCGATGCCTGGAAGAGAGATGAAGAGCGTGCAAAGTTTGATGTTGCCCACACCGCAAGGACAACCGAGGTGCCCCGAGCATCGTGTCACATGCTGTGATGATTCTCGAGCACATCCTGCGTGTTCCGTGTTCTGTCGGTAAGGAGTGGCCGTCATGCAAGCGATGATCCGGGTCGACAAGGACACGCCTTGTAGACCTCTCTCCAACAGCATGTAAGACCGCAACACTTGAATCAAGATAGAACCCCCGGAAACACCCAATTTCTATGCAGATGCAGCGCGAAGACACCTGAGCCGACTGGGCACGTGCATCTTTGCGGAAACACCGAATTCGCAGCCTGCCGTGAGTCAGCTGTTTTGTGGCAGAGCCAAAAATTCCAAGTCAAATGTCAATCTCGCTCTGGTGGCGAATGGACACAGAGTGACCTAGGCCGGGACTACATCATGGAAGACGGATTTGCAGCCTTTGCGCGATTGAACACCGAAGCAGAGCTCCGCTCAACCTTCGTGGTCGAGCGCCCTGGCAAGAAAGACCAATGTTTCCGCGTCCAATTGCCGAGGGAAGCCAACGTCCGTGTGTGCTCCCAAAGCCGTGGTTTGCATGCAACTTGTTGGCACCCGCAACTGTCGGGGGCGCACGAGCGCGCGGTGGAGGGGGTAACCCCTTCACCCTAACCCTGGATTGTCCGAGTGTGAGCGCCGAACCGAACCCTGGCGAAAGAAAGAGAGAGAGAGAGAGACAGAGACAGAGAGACAGAGCAAGCAAGCAAGAGATCGTAGCCATTTTGGCTCAAGTCGCCCCGCCGCTTCCCTTGGGGGCGGGGACTCGAGGGCGGCCTTGCGGGACCTCCTGTTCGCAGCAGCAGGTCTGTTGGGTGGACCTTCGAGCGGGGGTAGTGAGTCTTACGCCGAAGCCGCAGGTTCGCAGCTTCCGCCCCAGGTGAGCCTCGCGAAGTCCAAACCTGAAATCGGCCCCGGCCCCGTTTCTTTGAAGTGGGTGGCCCGAAAGTAGGGGGAGGCACATGCCACGTGTTTCGTGGACGTGCAAGCGAGGGACTCAGCAGTACCAGCTCAGCAGCGACACCAAAGAGACGCTAACCGAGAACCCCACTGGGCGGAGGACACCATGAAGTCAATGATCGTGACAGTGGCAGGGAGACCGAGAATGAGATCATCAGATGGTGGGCGGGCCCATGGAGACACAAGGGAAGCTCAGCCACCAGCTCAGGTGCCCTCCTAGCCAAAGAGCGGCAACACTCATGCGAAGCAATAAGGTCACGTCCCCGGATGCCCTTGTTAGCAGTGCCTCTCTTTCCCTCTCTCTCTCTCTCCCTCTCTGTCTCTCTGTCTCTGTTTGCTTTGCTTGGGGCTTGGGGCGGGAGCAGTCCTCCCGTCCCGCGCGGGTGCGCTGCCCAATCCATCATTTTTTCCTTCCTACCTAGCAAGGACGAGCCCGCATTGCAGGGTAACTTCGAAGAACAGCTGATGACGCCCCAACTTGTGGAAGCAACTCGACTTGCTCGCAACATCTCCCATAGCTACAAACTGCTTGTGGTTTGAGGCTGAAAGGCAGCTTCAACTAAGCTGCTGGCTCATTTCGAGCTGCGTCACAGTTCAGACGACATTCTTAAAATGCGTCTCACTCAAGTTCGAAGCTTTTCGAAACAAGCATCATAGCATCCACTTTCACTAGGACCCCTTTCCTGCAAGATTGCTCTCTGGTCCGGGAAGACATGGTTCACGACGGGCTCGCGCTCAATTACGAATTCAGGTGTGCAGCAAAACGCCGACGTTCTCTCGTTGTGGGTGAAAAAGCACGGTCGGCTCCACTCGACGTACTAGGCAGAGATTCGTAACATTCGAGGTCCCCCCGCAGCTGCATTGTCCGCCGAAGCAGACAAGTAGCGCTGAGGAACTCTTTCGTTGGTTGGTGACTGGCACTCTCGGCTCCACTCAACGCAGTAGGCATTTCGCGTAGACGGAAAACTCGCACTCGCAGGCTGGGGTGGTTCAACTGTTTGCCCGGACTTTGGGTATTTTAGCTGTTACACCCGAAGGGAAGAAGACACTGTAGCCACTTCCCCATCCATCATTTGGAATGGATGGGTTCGGTATTTACAGGACTGTGTGCCTCCTTTTTGAAGGCGAGTTCCCCTTGCGGGTTGGTTCAGAGGCCCCCGACGTTGTAAACACCTGATAACTAAATTGCCGCACTTAGCAAGGGTCCACGCTCAAAGGGTCACAAAAGCTTCAGCCTCAGAGGGAAAAGCTTGCCTGAATTATCGGCCCTCCACTCTTATGATGGTTGGGGCACACCACATTGAGTCATAGCGAAGCAAATGCAAGCCCCCGTCAGCAAATTCAGTATTGCTATCATGGCTGGTACTCGGATACTATGTCTGTGTGGCCTAAGGCCATCAGTGAGTCACTGTAGAAGGTCATTCTCGGAAAAGGGTTGTTTTACTGTTGTCACAGGTGCCTTTTTCAAAAATTTCCGAGCCTTCACCTACCGCGGTCCAGCCCCTCAGTAGATCTGGCGTCCGCTCGTAGTTTTGTGCCCCCTGTCCTACCATTCGCAACACTTGCTGTGCCAGCCTTCGTCGTGGTCGTAGTGGTTCCTTTGGCTCTGCCACCCTGGTGCTTCCAGGCACCTGTGCTTGTGTTCTTTAGCTGTCGTGGAAGCCCCCGGTTTGCCATGGGATTGTGTTTTCACTTGGCTTCCCCAAACAATTAGGGGGGGTGCGAAGCGCCGGGGAAGAGGGTCGCTCCCTCTTCCTCTACCCTCGCGAAAGAAAGAAAGGGAGAGAGACAGAGAGAGAGAGAGAGAGAGAAAGGAGGGTTCCCCAGGGAGCCGACACCAGTTAGCAAGCAAGCAAGCAAGCAAGAGACAAGAACCACATCGTGGCGCGAGAGCGAAGGAGTGCAAGGGCCCAACTTGCACTCCACACGTTGAGCAAGCAAGCAAGCCAGAGAGAGAGAGAGAGTGTGACAGGGGGGGCGCCTTGGCACGGGTCCGTTCGCGGGAACCTGACCCCTTTGGAACGAAGGAAGGAAGAGAGAGCTGAGCCCTGGACACCTACAAAACGACTTCGTGCGCCTGCCATGTGTGCAGATGAAGGTGGGAAAAGACTCTACGCGCTTGGGTGGGCGGGTTGTACTTGTAAGATTGCATTGGAAGCAGTTTCCAACAATCGCGAAGTTCGAACTCCACTGAGCATGGACTATGATCACAGTCAACAGCAGGCTACCAGTCACCAGCGCCACCAAGCAGGGATAAATATGCATGATGTACAGCATGTGTAACGTTGTAGCTCTGCGTGGACGCCGGTGAATCGCATGCAACCTATGTGGTTTCGCCGAAAGCATGACTTGCCCAGCGGCTTCGACCAGCTCCGCCCTGCCGTCACGACGATCAACTCGCTGTCCTGATGCGTGAGCACGGCGGCGTCGAGTTGACCGAGTTGTTGTTGCTTTTAAAATCAATTGCGGGGCAGAGGGCCGCACGACACCCGCACAAGCACAATGGCACCTGTGCAGCGGCAACTGTCACTTCACGATGGTCAGCACCAGCGTCGCCATCAACACAGTCCAAAGCCCGCTGCACGACAACAACTGCCTTTTCGAGAACCTGCATTCTGCCAGCCCGACCCCCACAGATCGAGCTGCTCTTGATCGCATCATGCCGCATGATGTTAAGTCGGCCTGAAAATACCTTTGTCGCTCACTTGCAGCCATCATGCATGTGGATGCCCCAGCATAGCCTTCCATGAGGTACTTGGCATCCTTGGCTTTTGCATCTCTGTGAAGCCGTCGTGCTTCGCCACAATGCCCAAAGAACAAGTGTCGATGGAATGTGTTCGGTTCCATGAGTCGTGTGCATTGGCGATCGACCTGGTATCCTGTTCTGAATGGTCATGAGTCGGCGCTTTGTGGCGGGGCGGGTGGAACGCTCGACTCGCTCTAACGGAAAGAGTGATTCGCGCGGGTGCGCAGCGCACATTTTTTTTTTGCTGGGGTTCGTTGTGTCGAGCACAGTGCAATGCTTGATGTAGGCTTGTGGAGGCACTGTCATAGTGGTACTGCTTGGCTTTAGCAGCATTTGCCCCGAGGTTCGTTGCAGCAGATGGCAGCCTGGAGAGTGGCATCGACGGTGGCGGATTGTTCAAAGAGTTCATGATTTTCGGCTTGTCCTTCATAATAGTGCATGCACGCTGATGCATACCGTACCGGTGTGAATCTATGTCATCACACATTAGGACTTGCACAAAGCACATATCACGTCATGGTGCCAGCTTGCACAGCACACAGCGGCATCCACTGCGTCATTGAGATTAAACTGCTGTAACGACTTATGCCAATGCCAGAGCTTATCCTCATTTTGCGTGTCCATATCGCAGCAGCATGACTTGCCGGAAGGCGATGCAGATGAGTAGACAAGCGTCCGCTCGCATCGGAAGTCCTCACCCTCACACGAATTCAACAAGTTGTAGCTCCTGCAGTAGAGCTGTAGTGGAGTCGGGCCTTCACAAGATCCGAGGATTCTTGTCTGCCGTGCGGCTATGAGCCCCGAGTATGGTTTGTTCAGTGCGAGCAGCGACCAGACGCTTTACCCATTCCCAACGGCCCACATGCTGCAGCCGAACGCGCCAAAGCTGTACACATTCTTGGGCAAGGCCGAGCTGCAACGTAGCCGACCTATGAGCCTTGAAAGATCTTGGAAGCCGTGATGCCAGAAAACAGGTGATTGGGAAAGCGATCTATGAGCAAATGCTACTGGAACACCAGCTCAGCAGAGCTTTCCTTAACAGAATACTTGACAAGATGGGAGATGCCGAGGAGTTCAGAAAGCTTCTTATCATGCTTCGGGAATTGGGGTTGAAAGAGCGTTGGCCACAGGACCTGGCCAGTATGGACCGGGAGGCTGCCCGTAACATCGCTCAGTTGCGTACCTCGGATCTGTTATGGCAAGCTCGCTGCTGCGAGAGCTGCGATCTCTCATTGTGACACCAGGCCAGACCAAGAACATCAAGGAAGCTGCTTTGGCATTCTTTCGGAGCAGAGCACGGAAAGGTTTCTTGCGCATCGATTGCAGTTTCTGGACGGCTAGTTGCATTGCAAGCTTCTCGTACCACCTCGCATGCAGCCCATGTCCAGACACGACCATCTGTCGCTTCCGCATTCCGTGACCATGTCAATGTGGCTGTGGCTCGTGCAACCCTGGCCGAGCCTCACACCTCCGCAGACCTCCGGCAGCCCCCAAGTAGTGCTAAGTAGTGAGAGACCGGTGAAGGAGCTCGGCCTCACATTCAGCACTGCCGTGCCCATGCCCGGTGGCACGATTCAGGAGGCATGAGGGTGGTGGCATGTGCTTGCGGATTTCAGGATTCGGCTTTTGCATGAACGCATGGTCGATCTGACTGGGATCTTGCACGCAACCTCGTGGGTTTTGCTTCTGGTAGTTGATGGCTTGAGGCTGCAGTCATCCTTGTGCTTTGCCATGGCCGTCAGCCATACTCCAACCGGTACTCGGTCCCGTCATGTTCGTGTCTGGGAGTGTGGCTCTCCGAGTTGCAACTCTGGTGTGGCGGGTTTGCCTGGCAGGCAGACCTCTGCCAGCGCGGGAGATTCCGGGCTGTGACCCAGGCTCGGGATGGCTTAGGTTGTCGGACGCTTGGAAATCAAGTCCGGTGAGGACAACGTGGACTCCTATGTGCAGCTCTTGATGGATCACCGCGTTACTGCGCAGATGGCACTTCAAACGCATTTCTTCCTGGAAGGGTTAAAGTGACTATCCTGCATTTGGTAAGCCGCTTGACTGCCGCGCTTCTCACACTCCTTCAGGAGATGCCATGTGGTGTCCGAGCAAAGATCGAAGATGTAGTCATTTCGGAAGGAGTTTATTTCGTGCCAATCTGCTCTTGGCCGAAGTCCCAGGTGTGTTCTAGACTTGAAGTGGCTCCGCATGTTCGACGCGCGCGAGCTTGGGATCATTATCTCCGGGTCTTCTGCTGGATTTGACGTGGCAGATCTAAAACAACACACGGTCTACAATGGTGGATTCACGGACCGAGTTGCTAAAGGGGCAGAGACGTGCCAGAGTCCAGAAGTGGTAACTGGAGCAGAAGTCTTCAGGCTGAGCAATGAGCGATCGCCGTCAGGATCGCAGTCCGGTGATTCAGTGGCTGTGGGACTTGCTGGAGAATGGACTGGACTCAGAGGATGATGCTGCCTCGTTGCTTTGCCGCATTGCCGCAGTCCAGGAAGCGCCTTGCCAGGACATGGGCCGCTTCCTGACGTTCGCCACGTCATGCAGCCGACCACCCCTTCTGGGCACCTGCGCTCGTATCAGGTTTGGGGCAAGAAGGACGCAGGTTCAGGCCAGGCGGTCTTAGGTGCTTCTCTTGCTGTCATCTCAAGGTTTCAAGAGCTTCGAGCCCAAGTTCTGCATCCACAAGGTCGACGACTCGCGGGGGCCTTCCTTTGGGAGTGGAATTCGGTCGGCTCGCAAACACTTTGCTGCTGAGGTCTCGTTTGCCAACGGTGTCTCAGCAGAATTCGGATTCGTCCTTTTGCAGCTGTGCACTTCCACCTCGCTTCTGCGCAGGCGTCGACGTGTGCAAATCTATTGAAGCTGCCAGCGCCGACCCGAGCCGCAAGTTCAAAGACACCCTTAAACTAACGACTGTCCGGAAGCAACGCATTCGACCGTGTGCCAAGGCGTATACCAGTCAGCAAATGCTGCGGGACAAGTTACTTCAAGCCATTCGTTCCGAGAGTGGCTTCGACTTGAGCTGACTACCCACGGAGCCGCTTTTTCGCGACGCGGGGAATTGCAACAGATCCATGGCCAAAGGGCCTGGAACGTTAGCCGGGCCGTGCAGGCCATGCATCGTTTCTCAAGCACAAAGCAGTGAGATGCTCGCTGCTCTCCTGACTCTTCGCATGAATGCATCCGATGCACCGGCTTGTGAAGTCCAAGCCTCTTTAACGGCTCGAAGCGGCCCAGATTCAGCATAGTGTATTTCTCAGGCAATGTCTGCATTTGACATGCTCAGAAACACCTGGCGGCCACAGTAGATGATGGCTAGATGCAATCAGTAGATCCTCGTAGAAGGAGTCAGAGCTTTTCTGTCGCATGAACACACTGGCAACATGGTCGCGGGTGGTGCCTGCCGTTGATGCGGTCGTGAGTTCCGTGACTTGGAATGCCATTGCCGAGAATCGAGTTGGTTTGATGCAAGCAGTCATGGGCTGTGTTTCGCTCGCGGCAACAATGCATGAGGGGCCCTCAATCGCCTCAATCCAAGAATGCAAGCAGACTTTTCCTAGGATTTGCTAGGAGACAGGTTCTTGGACGCTTGCCTTGGAGAAGCTAGTTCCACCCATGCTGAAGGCTGATGCTTGTTTCCCGAGGGCTCATACAGGCCGCTGGAGCGCTGACTGTGAAGCGTCTGCTGCCTTCGCAAACATGGGTGTTGTTAGCGCCAGGTCCTGCTTTGGTCCGCCGCTTCCTGGGCCGAAGCTGAGGCTCGGATTGCGCCACCGGGTCGACTTGTGCACTCAGCGTGTGCCGTCTCAGGTCGGATCTGGGACAGGCCTTTTCAAGACTGCGCTTGCGCTGGGCACCTGAGCGGACTACAGCCGTAGTACCAGAGTCTCTGGCTGCCCAGGTCCTTGGATCCAGGAGTGGCACTGCGGAGGCAGTGGCTGGTGGCTGGCTTTTGTTTTTGTTCCTTCCTTGCGTCTTTGTGAAGGACTCAGCCCGCAAACCTTGCTGGCAACGGCACTGCAGAGCGGAGTGCCGCGACGAGGGGCAACGAAACAGGGCAGCAGGAGGCGTTGCAGCGGCATAGTCAAGCGGCGGCAGAACAGGAGTCTCGCCTGCGCGAAAAACTACGCGAAGCGCTGGCCAGAGCTGGGGAGGCGGAACGGCAGGACTCTGTGCATCAACGGCAAGCAGCTGACTTGCACGAAGAGGTGGCGCGCTTAAAGCTTCAGTTAGCCAAGGTGGTGCAAGAGGAGCAATTGGCACAGCAAGTGCAGCAGCAAGCATTGGTATCACAGAGGAATGCCTCAGCCCGCATCTCAAAGCTGCAATCGGCGCTGGAGCAATCGCGCGCAATTGCCGACGGCGCTCGTCGGAACCAGACAGCAGCAGAGTCGCGTCTGCACCAAGCGCAGGAGCAGGAGGCGGCTCTGAGCCACAGAGCTGCCGACTTACGAAGCACATTGCAGAAGGAGATGGCGAAAGATCGGAGTGACGAGCATGAGCTACAGCAGCAGCTCCACCGCAGCCAAGTGAGGCTTAACCAAACGAAGAGCAGAGAAGCTGAAGAACA
>BGNK01002417.1:66316-84123 GCA_003297005.1 Symbiodinium sp. clade A Y106
GCAGGAGGCGGCTCTGAGCCACAGAGCTGCCGACTTGCGAAGCACATTGCAGAAGGAGATGGCGAAAGATCGGAGTGACGAGCATGAGCTGCAGCAGCAGCTCCACCGCAGCCAAGTGACGCTTAACCAAACCAAGAGCAGAGAAGCTGAAGAACAGAGTCGGGAAGCAACCTTGAAGCACGATGTGGAACGCATGAAGCATCAGTTGACGAACAAAACTGCGTCGGCTAAGCACGATGTGGCAAAGCTGGTGCAGGAGGAGCAATTGGTGCGGCAAGTGCGGCAGCAAGCTGTGGTATCGCAGGGGAATGCCTCAGCCCGCATCTCAAGGCTGCAATCGGCGCTGGAGCAAGCGCGGACAATTGCCGACGGCGCTCGTCGGAACCAGACAGCAGCAGAGTCGCGTCTGCACCAAGCGCAGGAGCAGGAGGCGGCTCTGAACCACAGAGCCGCCGACTTGCGAAGCACATTGCAGAAGGAGATGGCGAAAGATCGGAGTGACGAGCATGAGCTACAGCAGCAGCTCCACCGCAGCCAAGTGAGGCTTAACCAAACCAAGAGCAGAGAAGCTGAAGAACAGAGTCGGGAAGCAACCTTGAAGCACGATGTGGAACGCATGAAGCATCAGTTGACNCCGCAGCCAAGTGAGGCTTAACCAAACCAAGAGCAGAGAAGCTGAAGAACAGAGTCGGGAAGCAACCTTGAAGCACGATGTGGAACGCATGAAGCATCAGTTGACGAACAAAACTGCGTTGGCTAAGCGCGATGTGGCAAAGCTGGTGCAGGAGGAGCAATTGGTGCGGCAAGTTCGGCAGCAAGCTGTGGTATCGCAGGGAAATGCCTCAGCCCGCATCTCAAGGCTGCAATCAGCGCTGGAGCAAGCGCGCGCAATTGCCGACGGCGCTCGTCGGGACCAGACAGCAGCAGAGTCGCGTCTGCACCAAGCGCAGCAGCAGGAGGCGGCTCTGAGCCACAGAGCTGCCGACTTACGAAGCACATTGCAGAAGGAGATGGCGAAAGATCGGAGTGGCGAGCATGAGCTACAGCAGCAGCTCCACCGCAGCCAAGTGAGGCTTAACCAAACGAAGAGCAGAGAAGCTGAAGAACAGAGTCGGGAAGCAGCACTGGCGCAGCAAAGGCGGGCAGCCGACGCCAATGCAAGAGAGGCACCCTGCCGTTCCGTCACTGTGTTAGTTGTCCCATGATTTCTTGCAGCTGCCGTCTCTTGCTCAGCTAGACTTTTCCAGACTTCCCACAGGATTGCTTTCTACCGTGGCGTAAGGAGAGCCTTGTACAGGAGTGCGAAGCTTCGGGCATGTTGCTTTCCGGAGAGCTTCCTCAATGATAAGGACGAAGGGCCGGTAGTATCTCGCCTGGTACATCCTGGTTTGTTTGCGCCGGAGCGACGTCCGGCAGTGAGGGGCCTGCGGCAACAGACCGAAAGCAATCCAAGCCTTGCCAAGCCGAGGGCCGAGACAACAACACCAATTTGGACTCGGGCCGGTCTGGGTCGCAAGCGGCGACTGTGTCATTCTTCCTCCGGGCCATGTCCCGCGCTGTGGCTCTTCCGGAACACGGAGATGCACGCCTAATTGGGGAACCGCACGTTTCTGCTAAAACTGCGTCTCAAGACAGAACTTTAAGCGCCGGCTGAAAACCAAGCTGTGCTTTCAACACCTTGGAATGAGTCCTGGATCATGATCAGGCAGATGCCCGTGCAGCTGCGGCCTCGGCACAGGCACAGCAAGCCTCTGCGAGCCGCGCCTCTGCCATTGCAGATGTGACTCGGTGGAGGCAGCGGACGCAGGAATTGCAGGCACAGCTGAACAATCTCAACAAAACCCTGCAGAAGCTGGATGTCAAGGAATCCCAAAGACAGGCCCATCAGAATGATCTCACGAATTCGCAGCTCGGACAGAAGCTTGAAGAGCTTCAGAGCAAGTTGCAAGCAACGAAGAGGAAACATGAAGAGGAGGTCAAGACCTGGACCAAACAGCGCAGGGATTTGCAATCAGAGTTGCAAAGGCAGCATACCGCAGCAAGCCTCGCTGTGAGAGAGCAGCGGCGAGTCGCAGCAGAGGCCATCGCCAAACAAAGAGCGATAGAGGAGGAAGCAGTTGACGCGGCAAAGAAACGTGAGGTGGAATCTCAGGCTGCCGAGGAGAGAGAAGCAAAGGAAGCTGAACGCCACGAGAAAGCAGAGCAGAATGCCAAACACACGGCACAGGTTCTGCATCCAAGCCTGAGGGATCTCGGTTTGTGTCATTTGTGATGCTAGGCGCTGCGACGTCAGCTAAATGGTGGCCGACAGCAGGTGTCTCGGAGCCATAGTGATCGCTCGCCCTTCATGCCTGCTCGTCGTTTCGGACGCGAAACTCGGTTTCCGTCGCCCGGAGCCGTATTCAAGTCGCATGCTTCTACTTCCTACTGCTACCTACTGCGCAAATGACCAATCTCGACCAGTCGTTATCCCGAACTCGACATTGTTGAGGGGAGCCCGCATGGGATCATGCATGCTGCATGCTGCATCGTCAGTGGTTCTAGAAGATTCTAGCATGTTCTAGCTGTGCTGCAGCGTGTATGTTGCGAATGCCACATGGCTTTGGAGGTCCTGGTTTCGGTCGCCGCCCTTGTTGCATTGCTCTTGGCCGGCATGGTGCTTCTCGTGGCCCTGCCTCTTGGGCTGAGACCGGCATGGGTGCATTGCTGTGACTAGTATTGAAGTTGGCCACGTCCTGTCCTCTCCGCTCAGACGCTGGCACTGCCTTGCGGAGCGAACGGAGCACATTGCCGCCCAGCCCCACTCAGTATCACAGTAGCCAGTAGCCTTGCGGAGCTTTTTATTGCTGCCAGGAGGCCATCCTGAAGTTGCATGATGACCGAGAGAAGGCAGGGCACAGCAGGCACAGTGCACAAAGCTTGGCCAGAGCTCGGATGATCGGACCAGGTCCTCACCGCCTTGGAGCAGGCGTGCGATTCCTTGCAGGCGCCGCTCCTTTCTAACGGCAGCAAGGACTGGGAAGTCCCGCGGACCAGAGTATCGCAGTATGGCATGGGCTTGTAATCTGCCTGGCAGGACTAGAAGCTGAGACGAAATCCGAAACTCAAAACGAAGCGTCTGCCGATTGGCAGAGGCACGACATCGATTTAGTGAAACACCTACGGTGAATGTTCGAATCGATCCGTCCTTCTGCCACTCTGCACGCACATGCAAATTGCGGAGTGCAGATGGACCGGGAGACTGTGTTAATGGACCTGCCGAGCACAGTGGGGAAAAGTACGATGATAGTGTCATGGTTCTTCTGACGAGAGGGCGCTTCAAGGGTGAGGGCGACGGCAAAGCCAAGGCCACTGGCCATCCAAGCCGCTGCCTTGATCAGTCGTTGGATGTTTGGCGGTTTTGAAACTCTGAGAGTACTCCCGGTAAACCAGGCAACGACAGGACCTGCACGCCTGTCGCGGCCCGTGTCGAACCTTGGCTGCCACGTCGAACGTTCAATTGAGATGTAAAGCTCCAGTTCTAAGAAAGCTTTGCGCTTTTGTGCAATAAGCCTTTAAGCTGTGCTGGCCTTTTGCAAATCCCGGCCTGAGCGGCGGTCAGAATGCATCCTTGCAGTCTGTGACTTTGTGGGCCAGGTTTCAGCAGGGTCTCGCGGCCTTGACAGAGCCTCAGGTCAGTCGTAAGAAGAAAGCTTGCGGTGCTGCGCCATCGCGATGTGGGACAGCGGTGCCAGCAGCAAACTGCTTTAGACAGTACATCTTTTCATCGCGCATTGAGTCTGGAACGATACTCAGAACACTAAGGCTCGACAAAGGTGAGCCATGGCCATCACAGGCTACCAAGGACTGCTGATGGGGAAAGGGGTTGTCAGGTAACGGCAGCCCAGGCTTCCAAACGAGCGACATCTGGGTGGGTGGGTGGTTGGGTGGGCAGCCCGAAAGCTCGGAGGTTCTTGTTGCAAGATGCCGGAGGCCAGTGCTGCACGCATGACTGTGTAACGCAACCACACATTGACATCAACATGTTGATCGGACGCCATGCTGGTCGTAAGCCCCGACATCTGCATCTGTCATAGCTGCTGCATAGAAGCAGCAAGTGGATCATGGCCCCGCGGCTCGTCATTCCATGGCAGTTGCAGGATGCAGGACACCACCAAACCACTGAAGAAGGGACTGTTACCTCCCTGCATCCTTTGGATTTCGCCGTGCCCCAACATTCCGACAGCAATTGTTGTCACCTTGCGTGCGAAGACAACACGGTGGGAGCCTGCTGCTGTACCTCTTGTAGGGACTAGCTCTCCTTGGGTTGGGGATGTTGTGGGGTGCTGCTGCCTCACTGCTCAAGGCATTGGTGTGCTTCCGTAGGAGACTGCTGCAGAATGGCGGGAAGTCATCGCATTTCAGGTGTCGTGTGGAGCTTACAGCGACTGTGCTGCCCACGCCGAAGGTAACTTACTGCATCGGCCCATGGATGGTGGAAGCATTTGAGTCGTGCATGATTAGGTTCCACCCTCTTAGTTTGCTCAGACGGAGTTCCTTTATGCCACGCTGTTTGGGTCAGGAGCAAGTAGAGAGTCGGGAGTCGCGCGCTGCGCGTCAGCCGCGCCATGACAGCGGATATAACAAAGCCTCTATTGGGGAAGAATGGCAACAAGGCCACACGGTGGCAACGAGTGCAATGTGTCGACGTAAGATAATTCCAGAGGGAGCATGGCCCCTGCACTTCTCACGGCCAGTCCACGGAAGTTGGATCCACTGTGACGGCTACGGTGGTGCCCTCAGGGAGAATGCAAGCGCGTAACGTTCAAGACGACTGGTGCCCGTTCAGGTTATCAACCTGTTGAAGAACATGGTCGGTGCCGGCCTTCTGAATGCAGGGGTGCCCAGCAGCATGCCACTCGCAAAAAGGGCTGGCAGGAAGGGGCGCGATCAACCTGCCCATGGAAACAACATGTTCACTCGTCAAGATGTACCTCCTGTCAGAATTTCTTGTCAACACTCGTCACGATGAACAGCGCATTGGCTGTCTATGCCGTGAACATCCATCAGCCGGTCCTGCACGCCCTCCGCTTTCCCTAAGTTATGTGAAATGAAGCGCGGGGGGCCCATGGAACCAACGATGTGAAAGCACGTCCAACGCTTGCAAGATGCTCAAGCTTGGTATTTGCATGCAGCACAGCTTGAGCTGTTCATGAATGCCGTAACTCTGTACTTAAGTGCCAAAGAAGACAATCTATCGATGGGCTCGAAACTCGATCGGTTCAGGTCTGTGTGGCCTTCCAGTATGCCTCCGTTCTTGGAGGGCTTGTGATCATGCTCTTCTCCGCCTTCGTATGTACCGGAGGACTGTCGCGATGCTCGGAACGTGTGGACTTTGAAACTCCTTTGCAAAGGAGATCCTTGGAGTGTGTTCAGGATTTTTGCTGATCGGCTATTGCTGCTCCAAGACTCAAGCAGCTGCCTCAGCTGTTTTCTACCGTGGAGGGAGCGCGGCAGCCGCCTCCAGTGAGGCAAAGACCTTCCGCGAGCTTTGGCGGTCTGCCATGGGCCAGAACACCGAAAAGCTCCTTGGTCCAGCAGGGATCCGCTACGCTACCGGTGTGCTTGAAGCCAACTCGGTCAGTTGCAAGGACGGTCGATGTGGTTCTGTTCTTCCATACTCTTTTCAGCTGTGTGGCCTCCCCAGTGCACAGAGAGAGCGCACGGGCATACCTCCTTGAACTCGTTAATGTTCAGCTCCAAGGTAGGGTATGTCACCATGATCGGGGACTTCTGCATAAAGAGCGCATCTGGCTTGATGCCGGATTCGATTTTTGCACGACGCCGAGAATCCTCCATTCTCGTTGCTTGGTGAGCAGTGCAACTTTGCATCACTCTCCCTGTTAAAACCAGTATCGCACTATAGCTGCTTACAGGCGTAGTGGCGTTTGTCCATGTTCGCACCGTGGAGCCTGCGCATGATCACTGAAATACTCTACAGACTCTACAGCTTGTGGCGAGGTTATCAGTCTCTTTGGCATTTTCCCGCTCTGCTTGTACAAGGAATCACTGCAGTTTGTTAAGCTTGTGTTGGTTTGCAGAGTATGGGAGAGACTGCAGATGCACATGATTGCAGAACCACGCGGGTGTCGTTTCATGTCAGAACTTGGAGCCGCTCAAGTACACATCAGTCGTTGGGTTGTTCATTACGGCTATCTCCTGCGTCGGCTGCTTACACTGTCTGCTTCTCGAGCTTCTTGTGATTCATGCACATCTCCCCTCGATGCATCCGTGGATCTCAGGCATACATTTTCTATGATGTTGTCGCCAACGCCGCATCCTGCATGCCACATCAGTTTTCTACGCTGGAGTCTGGAGCCAGGCGTGCATCGCCCGCTTTCGCTTTCTGCTTGCCAGCTCAGGAGGAATATCACGCGGTAGAGACTCTGCAAGACCACGTGTGGTATGCCATTTGGCCGATATGAGGCAAGCATGTTCCAGATTGATGTGCATGCGGGGCCGTTGCTCCCTTTCGTCTCACAGTCGTTCTTCATGTTTGTGAGTACGTGTGCTCGAGCCACATGACATCTTTTCATCGAGCCTACCCCTTTGTGAATGAGAGCTGCTCGTGACATGGTTGCCTCACCTGCCGAGGTCAAGCTGGACATGTTCAAGACGCTAGCCTTGTTCAACGGATCATTCTCAGCGCATTATAACGCCCCGACCTACTATGCCGAGTTGCATCTGGGCATGGAATTTGGCCACATATTCGTGCAAGTGCTTGTATAGTTCCTGCGTAAAGAGCTAGCTTGGGGTGCACCGTCTGAGTGTGTGCAGTCCGGTTGCTCAGAACTACTTAAATACCAGCACCAGCCATGGCAGCTAAGGAAGGAAAAGACTTTCTTGAATTACATGAGGGAGACTTGGTGGCAGTACCTAGCATAGGGCCATGCTCAACATGTCCGCATTCGGCGCATTGTGGGCAGGAAGGCGGCATTGCGCGCAAGCAAGCTCTTCATTGCACGATCAGGTACAAGGAGACCAAGCAAGACACGACAGGAAACGGAACAACTACCTTTCATCAGGCATAAAACACACTTCTTTGAGGAACAGCCCACGCTAGCACCGAAATACTCGTCGACATCAGGGCGACGGCCATCTCCTTTGGCACCCTGGAGCTTCGTGTCAGAGGTCGGGGGACACCTTTCGGCAGAGACTCAAGCATCCGCTGTCGACTACCCGGGGCCGGTGGTGCATGAATGGCTTTGTCTTCCAGTCGTGAGAGGACAAACAGGCAAGCAGCAAGAAGTACAGATTGGCCCAGTTGGACTTTGACCTGCTACTCCAAACGGTTGCAGTCCAAAAGGAAGTTGACATCAGTCCAAAAGTGCTGGCATGGTCAGGGCATGCTCCATGAGCAGTAGGGCAGTCAAGCATTGGTGGTGATGGTCGGACAAGGTTTTCCAACCATTGGCTTCCATACGATCAAAAAACTCGATGTTCGTCGGCAGCTCCTGCCGCACATGAGCATACAAAGCACTGACGTGTTTGTCGTCGTAGAGCTCCACATGTAGAAGTGCGCCACCGCTCCCTCGTCCAGCCGCCATGACCATCTACAAGCGCCCGAGTGTGCACGAAGCTGAACAGCTTGAAGCCGAAAATGTGAGTCCCATCATGAGATGGTTCTCAGCTGCTCATTGTTCGTCGTGTTGTCCACTTAGGCTTGGTTTACGCAAGTTCTGCTGGCAGGACGGGTGGCTCTCGTGGTGGTGGTGGTGGTGGTTGTCGTGCTGATGTTGTTGTTTGATGGTGGTGATGATGATAGTTGTGCCGACACGTGAAAGGAGATCGCCACCATCACTGTGTTTGCTTCGTTGAGTTGTTGCTGCTGTCAACACTCCCTTCCGCTTGTTTTAAACTACTGAACTGTTTTGTGTTGTCGATTTGCCTTTATTGTTTGGTGGACTCGCCAGCTGACTTACCAAGTTTGTTTCGTACCCCAGCAGATCCTACGATCCCGGAGCACACTCGACCCAAACAATGAAGCACTGCAAAACTGGCAAGGTGAGCTTCTGGGCTTTTGGCATTGCCACGCTGCTCTTCACTGCTTTCGGTCTCGCTGGCTTCGCTCGCTTTGGCGACGAGGTGTCTGCATGTCACCAAACGGTGAACTGCGTGAGCCTGGAATTTCGTGATGCTTGTGCTTCATGTACATCCGTGCGTGTGTGCTTTCCTGAAGGTGCTTGGCAACGTGCTCAAAAGCCACTCGGCAGAATGGATCGTCACACTTGGTTGGCCTTTAAGGCGCCTTGTCCGTGAATCGAGGTTACAGCCCGGACGATCCGATGATCCAGATTTCATGGTTTTGCATGATGGATTCTTTGTCTTGCATGAAGTTACTCTTACTCATCGGTTTGAATTTGCAATCCTTGCTTTGTGTCTTGTCTTGCGTGTGCCGTCATCGTGCATCATGAGGTGTCCACCGTCTTCAACTTCCCGCATGCATTTCAGAGCTGACCTGAGCATAGATAGCCTGCGAGATGACCCTGCATCTTGCAATGCACGTGCTATGTGAATTTGCGGCGCGGCAGGATCCGGCATTAGGCCCGAGCCGAGATACGAAGCCAAGTGACTGACTGGGAGCAGCTGAGGAGAATGCGCTCGTCATTCAATGCACTGATAAACAGGGGCCCGGAGGACTCCTGGCTTTGGAACCGGCCGAGTGCAGATTGTCGCCGCCCCGCCATGCAGGACAATTTCCTCGTGACAACGATTGCCCTTCTGGGGCTTTCAGTGTATATGGGCGTAGCTTTCAAAGACATAGCCGTCATCAAGATGATCAAAGGCAGGGTGATGGGTCTCCCAACGATTTCATCCAGTGTGTGGCATCAATCGGTAGGTGCCACGCTGGGTGTTTCCATCATGCAACTCCAGCTGTATTTGGAAATGCTTTTTGCTTTTGAATCTGCCTTGGAAAGGCAAGCCGCGTCAGTCTACATTGCGGGGCCAGGTTCATATTCCCGGCCCTCTTCTTCTTGCAGCTGAACCAACCCATCCAGATGAAGCGAAAATGCGGCTTGCCCGAGCCGGGACCGACATGCATGGTCAAGCGCTCGTTCTGTTCTTGGGAGATGCTTCGTGCGATACAGCTGCACGGCTGGCAAGGCAGTGGTGATGTAAACGACCCCAACAGCAAATTTCGCAGAAGGAGAAGAGGTAACTGGTTGCGAGTCCTCTGCGCACCTCGACATGACAGGGTTTGACCTTTGCAGACAGGCTGATGCATTCTCAGGCCCACAAGACCAGAAAACTCCTCGGTCGGTTCGTCCCGCTAAGGTGATCATGATGATCACCGGTTTCGTGCAGGGTCTGCTTGCACTGCTAGTGCATTACAAGATTATTTGAGCATGTTCCGGCCGGCGTCGTGATGTGAGAGCACGTCATATGGCCGTTTTTTTGAAAACCGCGTAAGAGTGCATGGCGAGTGCGCTCAGTTGGGCGTCGATGACTAGACCAGGAGATGTAATAGACCGCCACTTGAGTAGGCACTTGCATGCACTTGCTTTGCTCCAAACGGCGCAATCTGCCGAGCGAGCAATAATCTTTAGCTGACAGGGCACCGTGCCTTCACTTAGGATCACAGGTGTGGTCGACACAGGTAATCCACCGGAGACTTCAAGAAGCAGGCTTGTCAGATCAACATGGAGACCTGTGGACTCCTCACTGCCTTGAGAAGCAACGCATGGTGTGCTCTCTGCTCTGGACCGGCATCGGCACCCCGGTGTTTGTGCCGTGACTGAGTCCGTCTAGCAGCGTGTAGCATGTGACTTGCGTGCGTTTCTGCGGTACGACACGATCCAAGTCGCACCTGGCGTAGAATGGCACATGCCTGAATGCGGTAGCAGCGAGCTGCCGAAATCTTGGCTTTGGCTGGTGGAGTCTGTCGCCCCAAAGGATTATCCGAATCAGATGCCCCTGCTCTTGCAAATCGCACGACGACAGTCTGCAGGTGCGTGAGGCTCTACCTGTGTTGCACCGTAGGGCGATGGCAGTCTAGGCAGCAGCCTGATCGCTGCTCAAAAGCAATCCCGCTAGCAAAAGCAAGAGATTAGTAAGGCAGTACGGCATGGCAAGGTGCTTGGGCTTGAGTGGCGAACTCGCATGTTCCCTGTCAAAAATCCTTGGCTTTGGAGCCTGCTGAGGATGTCACGTTGGCTTGCCGAGAAGAAAGAGGACGCCTTGGAAGCCTTGCCCTTCTGCTTTTTTTCTTTGTGGTCAGTTGCTTAGCAGGAGGTGGACCTCACGAAGTTTCACCAGTTTGCCAAGACGTATTTCAGCTCTTCGGCATGTTGTATTCTCGCCATAGGCCGCTCCTGCCTAACACAACGGCAGGCAAAGACTCGAGGCAACGGAGCGGGTCATCGCCCAGGATCTGATGAACGCACCACTGGAAGAAAGCGGTCACAGAGTGGACACGGCTCCCACCTTAAGCTGTCGCTTTGCTGGGAGTCTCGCAAGAGTTGCAGGAAGCGAGAGCCTCGAAGAGGCCGAGCCGCACTGGCGCCGGGACCTCTCTTGAGAGAAGCTCGTGCAAGCCGCCAGCCGTCCTCCACCTGAGGCTGAAGGCCGTGCTTCAGAACACGATCTCCAAACGCTTGGCAGAAGGCGTTATCCACTGGCTGTTTGACTCCACTGCGCTTAGAATCAATGCTTTTTGTATATTGATATGAAGAAGCGCAGGGAAGGCATGGTATGGCATGGTTATGCTATGCCGCTATGGCAGGCTTCAATGCAGGGCGTAAAAATTTGATGTCGGCACAAGCCCCAGCTGGTCTTGCACATCGCAAGTGCAAGTGGACAAAGACAGTGCGACTGACTTGCAGGTTTGGTTGGAGAGGCCGTGCTGAGCTTAGACGTTCACCTCTCATAACATGCGCTTGAGTCGGGGCAAGTGGGGCGCCGGAGGGCGGCTTTCTTGAGAGCCAAAGCACATCGAAGTGCTGCAGAAGCCCTTTTTGGCCCGCAGCCTTGCTCACCTCCTAGCTGCTAGCTCTCTGGCGATGGTGGAGGCAGTGGGCAAGTCATTGTCTCTCGGCCTCTCCTTGCGAACCGCAGGTCGATAATCGGAGGGCAGTTGCCCTACAGGAGCGAAATGACGACAGCGTCTACGATGCAATGATGATTGGGGGTTTCAGGGTTGCAGGGACACGGATTTTGATTTGTTCTCTGTTGACGTCCGAGGTGGAATGGTGGCCTCCAAGTCCATGGAAAATCTCTCTTTCGGTGGTGTTGCTGCAGTGTATCCACAGGACCATGATCAACTGCACCAAACGCTCCTAAACCCCTTGCCTGCGTCTTCTTGAGTTAAAAGCATGTCCTTAGTCCGTAGCTTGTTTCAATCCGGCCGAGCAGACTTCGAGTTTAGCAACACGCGATACATGTGCCGTGTAAGAGGCGAAGATGCCCAAGAAGTACCGCACACCTGCGAAAGGCGAAGTCAGCACCTACCGAGGACAGCAGGTTTCAAATCGCATTTGGTACAGGACAGGAATACCGACGTGTCCAAACGCAGGAGCCGGAGTTCTCCCAGTGACAAGGCTGGAAGATGGCACAGATCTCAGTCCTTCAGAGCTGAGCGCTAACGATGCCAACAGCATCGGTTCTGCGTCAGTGCCTTTTTTTCGAAAGTGCTCCGCAGAACTGCTGAGAGCAGCCTCCGTGATGTGCCACTGTTTGGACCGCAGCAGCATTGAACAAATCATGCTGAGATGGCCGGCAGCCACTTAGGCAAAGCGCGTGTCCTTCTTTGGCAGCCACAGAGCGGGAAGAAGAAGGGTGTCCGGTGGTATGACTTCGGAGGTCGTAAGAAGGTCCCCGAAGAGTTCGCCAGTACCTGTGCCCTGGCAGCACGTGGCGAGAGTGCCGGGCCTACTCTGTCCACGAAAATTACACAAACTGAGGTGCATGCCGCAAGTTCGCCAAGGAGACCTACGGGCTGTTTGGGTGCGTGGCTTGCCTCCGGCTTGTGGGTTTCATTGAGATCAGGGTCTTTACTGCAAGATATATTCTGGGTCACGGATTTGACTCCGTCCGCCTTTGCCGAAGATGGACAGCGAGATTTGGGCGGAGAAAGAAAGGCTAGCCAGACCAAGTGCAGGCAAACGAAAGAAGCGAAATTTATCACAAAACCTCACTAAAGCAAGCAGCAGTCTGGCGGGAAAGCCAGCTACAGCTAACTCCATTAATAGTGCTGTGTTTCTCACACATCGTTCCTCAAGTCAGCCAGCTAAGCAAAAGCAAACACCAAACCAGAGGCCGAAAATGACAGGAGGGTGGAGATAGATTTTTAAATTCACTCTGCGGAATGCTCAGGCCTCAGGCCTCCGCATGGCAGGTACAACGAGGCTTTGCAGTCACCACAACATGACTCAATGACAAAGCTAGGGTAGATCAAAGGGGACGACAGAAACTGCGGAAGCCGTTGAATGCTGTTGATGACGATGGGTTTTGTTGGGAAGAAGCAGAACCTTCTAGGGTTACCAGCATGTTTCCAGTGGGATGCAGGGACGTCAAAAAGCTGCCCTGCCCGGCCCTGCCCTCCCCCCATGCAGCACCTGTTGGGATGTGAGAGGGAACAGGGAGGTTTTCCGCCAGGGTCGGCGTATACCAGGCTAGGGCAATGTATGTAAAAGCAGGGAGCGGGAAGCAACATAGAGTACCTTTGCAGCTATATACCTGTGCCCCTCGTAGTTGCGGTATCAGCGTACCACGGCAAATCACGGCAACAGACTTGTCCAAGGCCTTGAAGCTGGAGGGCGACAACGCACCAGCGCAGCTCCAGGAGTTGTACCAAGCTTTGCGCTCAGGGGGCCGCGCTTTCCTTGCTGGTGTTGTGGAAGAGCTTGGCTGGCTCAGGGTCTGGCGAATCTGCCACTCATGCTCAGAGCCAGCGAGGCCCTTTTGGAGCGGTCAGCGCTCTCGCTGACTCGTTTGCCTCGATGCCCCTCGCTTGGAGGAGTGGGCTCACCTGCAGCTTCTAGACGATGGCGCACGGATCTTCTACAACGACATTCACGAGTACTTCTTGTACATGCTATGCGTGCCCTACGTTCCCGAGGTAGTCAGGGCCAGGGCTCAGTGGTTTCTATTGGCTCGGCCTGGCCTGAGCTTCGAATGTCAGGACGTCCTCAATGAGGTGTCCAAGATCGTCGACAATCGGAAACGGGTTTTCAGGCGAGCTGATGCCACTCCAGTACTCGTACATGTTGAAGCTTTGCGCCTGAAAAGGTGGATGACAATGGAGGAGCTTGCACAAGAAGTCATGGCACCAAGACTTCACACAGCGAGCTTGGCAGAGGCCAGGTCTCCGTGCCTTATATCAGCACTCTTTTCTTGCCCAGCGGCCGGCAGGCACTCGAGAATCTCCAAGAAGATCCCTTGGTCTTTCCAAGCCGGGCCTACGGCAGTGCAGCTAGCAATGTGGCGACAGGAAGCTTCGCGGCGGCCGTTGTGCGATGAGGCGAGTCTGAGGATTCCTGAGAATCAGGATCCTAGTGCTCACGCCTGGCCGCTGCTTTTTGTCTGGAACCTTGCCGCGGCACATTCAACTGCAACAGAACTCATGGCAGTCTCTTCCATACAAGCAAGGACCGGATCAGGCAACTACTTGCCGCTCTTGTTCTGTGCAGATTCCCAGCGCATTTCTGCTCAAAGGGCATGTGTCGTTTTCGAACGGGCGTTTGCACGCTTGCGCGTGAGTCCAGCAAGATTCACGCAGTGTGGTCTTTGCTGTGTTTCTTGGTGGAGTTCGATGGTTGTCGTCCTGATGCCTTGATTGGGTCGTGTCCTTTTAAAGTTTAAGCTTAACAGGAAAGGCCTCACGTCGCATCGCTTCAGCTGACGTCTTGGAGAGATCAGAAGTAGATCAAGCTTCAGGTAATGCCAGCTCAGACAAAGCATGAAACATCTCGCATGATCTCGCCTGGGCCTTGCAAGCAAGTTTGCACTTGCTGAAGCGATACCAAGCTTTTGATGTCTCCTTCGAAGAAGGTCTGGACCATAAAAGCTGCAAAGCAGCAGTGAGGAGATAGATTGATCGGAGAGTCAGTACAGTCTGGAAACATCAGCGCAAATCTGTGTGACAGCTTTGCTGCAGGCGGCATCACTATTAGGTAAGTTGGATTCCAGCTGGAAAGAAGGTCTGGCATCATGAAGGAGCTTCTGAAATCTCAGGTCCAGTGCGCAGTGCCTGCCCAAGATAAGGGGTCAGCGAGGGCGCGATTCGTGCAACTTGCTTTGGTAATGTGCGAGCAGGATTACAAGTTCAACTGTGGGACTGGTCGTCAGTTGTGGGACATGGGGCATGGACTTAAGTCATGAAAGCTAGCTCTGTGCAGCTTGCGGGAGTTGTCCTTTACCATTCACTTAGTAGTAGGTCAAAATTGTGTCCAGAACTTTATCTGCTCTGTTCACATCAGTTAACAGGAAGGTAACGGGGTGGGTCCCACCCGCCCTGCGCCACCACACAAATCATTGATTCAGAGCACGAAAAAGCCGCCCCGCCCCCCCCCGCCCGGGGTCCATCTGTTTGCGCAACATGGCAGCGTACATTTTTGTCTTTACGAGCGTAGCAGGTTTCATGTCTGCCAGTCTGGTGCCTCAGTAATTAGTGAGCTAAGCTGCCACGAGGACTGTTCGGAGCTGCTCGTAGGTGGCCGAGTTATTGCTGTTTTGGGACATTCCGGAAGTCCATGCAGTAGACAAGGGTGTATCTGTATGTGGGCCAGTCGCTATCATCTTGCAGGTTGAAGGTTCATGGCAATACATACGTGGTTGCATCCACACTGCCGCGCATGCACGAAATAAATGGCGAGCTTTGTCGACTCTGCTTGCTTTTGTTGCCCTGTCCTTCGTGGCTTCTTTTTGACTACAGGCGACAGGGACTGCCACGGATGTCCTACCACGGGCAGAGCTTGCCCAAGCCTTGCAGCACAGAAGACGATTGTTGTGCCACTGGCCCTTACTGTTGCAATGGTCGAGACAGCCAGCGATTTCGGGGACGTGTTAGTCACACTCGCACATGGGATGCAATTCAAAAAGTCTTATAGGACCTTTTCTCGAGCTGATCAGCTGACTTGGCTGCTTCGGCTGAGCCTTGTCCGGACCTAGCCGTACACAAGCTTGTCAGAAGAGCCTTCAGCCTAGGTGCACTGCTGCACAAGATCGAACGCTGCACCAGTGTTTGTGCCACAGATCACCCAGGTGCGCCTTGAAAGCCGTGTTCGCTTGGCTAACCGGGCCGGCGGCATCGCCTTCTGCCCGCGCCTGAGTCTGTTTGGAATGTTTGCACGAAATGGAGAGCTGCATGGGTGCATGTGGACTTCCACATGAGAGCGATTGTTTTACTTTCTGTGATCTTTCGGTGTGGAGCAAGAGTGTCAGAGGGACAGGGAGGGGAGAGAAGAGTTGGATGGCTTCAGGGGGTCAATGTCTCAAGTCGGATTGACTGCTCTCGGACTTTCTGCTCAGGATGTTGTAGTACGGCTCACACTTATCTGATAGATTCAACTTGTGTCTGTCAGAGCAGCACCTACACTGAGTGGCAGTGCGCAGTCATTGTCAGCGATCGTGATGCGTGTCTTCTCCCGCGTGCTAAGCAAGAGCAAACAAAGTTGGGTTGTTGCGACAGTTCCCTAGAAGTGATCATTAGTCTTGGGCAGCATGGCAGCGCATGGACAGCGGTGCGTGCAACAGGCCCGGATCCAGGCCAACGACATTGTGACGATTCACTTTCCTAGAAAAAGCATGCCTACCTGCAGTGTCATTGTTGGATAAAGCTGCTGCTTGTTTATTCGGAACAGCCACTGTTGACAGAGACTGACAGAGATATACAGGGATGCAGGGAGCACGTTGACAAATCAGGCCGGCGTTCGCCGAGAGAACGGGTCAGGTGGCCGCCCTCGCCAGGCGCTCGCTCTGGGAGCGGGCCGTATGCCTGGCAGCAGAGACCCCGGCAACTTGCACGGCAGCCAACATCTGTCAGAGTGCCGGCCCCAATTCTGACCGATACTCCCCACACGCTCAGGCAGACTTTGGCGACACGCGGCTCAAGGATGCCGCCCTGGCGGCATTTTCACGCTCTCGCCGCTGGCGCCAAGCCAACTTGCCGGCAATAGTCACAGAACATTTGCTGCTCAGGTTGTGCTTTCCAGCTTAGCGTGCGGTTTGTGCTTCGAGGCGAGGTTGCCTTGAGGTTGAGCCTGAAGCTGCAGTCAGGTTCTGGAACTTGTGCCGTTGAGCCCAAGCACGAGCAGCAACTGGACAGCAATAGACTGGCCCGTTTCTTAGGTTCGCAGGGGTCAAACCTCGAGAGTGTAACAGCATGCCGCATGCGGAATCCTGTTTTGCACCGGCGCTGAGGTCGTGCTCCTGAGCCCAAGCCCAAGTCCCGATCGCAGGCTGCAACGTGGCGCTCGCCGCCTGTCAGCGCGCGCGGAGGTGGGCCTTGGCCTTGTGCTTCCTCGAGGCCGGAGCAGAGAGGCAGAGGCAGAGCCGGCAGAGCCGGACACGCGGACGTGCGGAGGCTGAGTCAAAGGGCGTGCTTTCTCTTTGTCAGGTGCCTGTTTGCCTCGACCTTCGAAGCTACAATTCCGGCATTGCGGCGTGGAGCACGGCACCGGAGAGCGCTGCGGCGGCCGCGGCCTTGCAGATCTGCCTCGGCCTCGGCGACTTGGCTTCGGCGGCTCTGAGGCTGGCGCCGGCGCGCTGGTTGCGGCACTACGTGCCGCAGGTGGCGAACCGGACCAGGCCTCGCAAAGTGCGCAGACTCCGTGTAGATGCGTGGAGCATGGGCGAAGCCGTGGTCCTGCATGGCAGGTCACATGCAACAGCTGGGCAAAGGCTCGCAAGAATTTGGGGGGAGGTGGGAAGGGCTTCCGTCGCAGGAAGGAACCAGACCAGAGCGGGGGCCGATCGAAGTGTGTTGCAGAATTGCTCAGGCTTGTGCTCGCTCAGACGTATGGGAAGATGTGTTTCGAATCGTCTTTCACGTGGCTGACAAGGCCGGCACCTCGGCATGTCATGTCTCGTGTCTCATCAGGCTTCATGTTCGTGTATGGCCAGAGACAACTCTCAGAGAGGCTCAGGGAAGCTGCGAGCTGCGAGCTGAAGGTGGATGCGGTGGGTGCCACCGCGGCCGTTTCGGCGTCGCCTCGATGGAGGTCCTCTTTGCACTGCGTCGCCACCCTGCGGCTTAGCCGCAGCGGCTGCGAGCCAGCCCCTTGGCTCAGCTCAGCTCGGCAAGGGCCCAGGGGCCCAGCTGCTGCGCTCGCCTGGGGGGGGCCGCACCTCGTCCTGCGAGGACACCACGCTCCTGAACGCCGCCATCACTTCGTGCTCAGCAGCCAGCCAGTGGCAGCCGGCCCTCCAGATTCTTCATGATCTCGTGTCCCCAAGCTCCTCGGCACGGCACCCTGAGATCGACGGACTTTGCTATCGAATCCCCAGTATTCTGATCTGAGGGGTCAGGGCCTTCGAAGCAAGGGCTTCGAGACGGCGGCTACAGTCACTGTGAGAGACCGAAGTCATGACGCCCAAGGCAGCTTGAGACGTCCGGACATTGTGACGTGCAACACTGTGCCTTCGAAACAAGTTCAGAGCCACGGAAGTCGCGAATCATGCCGAACGTGTGCTGCTGGGGTGTCGAAGAGGAGGTACAACAGCTGACCTGAAGCGGATTCAAATTATGCAATCATGATCGCAGTGTCTTCTGCAGAGTGCCGTCACGCACGTGCATACGCAAACATGCATGCGTCCGCCCACCCTCCCAC